>JZLH01S0291347.1:27667-43714 GCA_001188425.1 Eucidaris tribuloides
AATGGAAACACTCCCATGCTTGTATCACTGTGGCCGTATTAGTTACTGTTGTGATTGTCAGAACTAAGGAAGAATTAACTTGCACTTGAACCTCTTGTACAAAGTGTACAAAGCCCCTCATTGTCATGCCATTTTCTGTGTACATGATCATTTTGATGAATGTGTTGTAGCTCAAATTGCTCTTTTTTTGCTGCGTTGATTCTCTCATCCATTGATCAACAGTTTGTATCGTAATGTTTTCATGCATGTTTACACAGTGGTAAATTATGATGATTACACAGGTAACTTGATAGCATATAAATTCTCTTAGTCCCAGGCATTGTCAGCCCCGTACCAAAACTAACGCAAAATGATACATGTGGGACTAAAAAGGGTAAAAATTATCCTCCCAGGGGAGCAACTCCGAGCAAGGGATGCGTCAGTAGTAATGCCATTTTATGACGACTGAAAGAGCCACTGATTTTTCTTGTCACATTTAGCTGGTAAATGTTTATTGAAACCTTTGCATAACAATACTTGTTTGCTTCTCAGTAAGAAAAACAAAATCCAATAAGTTGTTGCAGCCTGAAAAAAAATCAGCTGTCATCATACTTTCTTGAGAACTGAACCTGCTGTATAAGTTCGACAGCTCTGTTTTGTGTGCATACATAATTGTACAACATTGCTCTAGTGATACAGTGTAGTAGCTCCAATAATATAATCATAATATTGCTAACCCTAAACGTAACTCAAACTACAACTTACAACTACAAAGAATTTATTGATGAAGTCCTGAGAAACTGCTTGCTTAAATTGTGTCCATGCCATTTTATTCACAGATGTGCTACAAAATTTTACAGATATTTTTCTGATGTTTTGGGGTTTTTATGTTTGGTTAAAAATCATGCATTCTTGTATACGTAGTGTTGCACACATTTGAGGATAAACATTCACAGGCAATGCATTGTAAAGTATGTTCAAGTATGTATGACACAAATGAATTTTCAATAGTTGTACATAGGTGATAACATAACATGCCATTGATATAACAAGTCATTCCTCTTTCATACTTCTTACCATTGTGTTAATTACGGAATTGATTTTTTTAAATGTGATGGAAGTAGTTTTATATATTTATTTATGTCAATTACATGGTATTTGTATCAGCCCATTGCATCCCATATTTCTTACTATTAGTAGATGGTTCTTGGTAGATGAATGACAAAAAAAATTATGGTTCTGTTTGACACCTCATACTTGATTGTATTTTGTTTTGTTTGTTTCATTTTATTGGTTTTATATCAATTGATTATATTGACTGTTGTCTTTTCTTAAACCAGAGTAGTGTTTGTGGAAAACAAAATATTTTGAATTTGCATTGTCTGATATATCACAATCAAATATAGGCCTTTCTGCAGTTACATCACTGCACTAGATGGAACTATAACTGTTTGTGTCTTGCCTACTGTATACGCCATATATTTTCGGGATTTTACTTCGAGACGGGGAATTTCTTGAGAGATTATTTTTGTGATTTCATTATACAGGGGAACCCTGTTATAAAGCTGTCAGATATAACAAAACCCTCTTATAACAAGGTGATTTTGTAGGTCCCAAGTCTTTATATTTCTTTGTTTTTGTACCCTGATATAGTGAGAAACCTGATATAACAATGTAATTGTCCTGGTTTTTACATGTAGGTCCTTCTTATAATGAGGTTCCCCTGTATTTGCATTTACTTTCTACAGAAAGGATGTGAAAATTTTGTGTGTGCGTTAAGTTGCGAAATTCACAAAAATAAAACCACCGAGAAATATTCAGCGTATACAATATTTGGTAGTGATATCTTAAAGAATAAGACTTCTCAATTTTACGCCAAGGGTACAACTGCGGAGGTAATACTGTAATATGGTTTATAACTTCCAGTCACTTTTTGTCAGTTGACTGCTAAAAGGGCATCTACTCCACAGACTTTGTGTTGAGTTAATCTCCTTCTTGACCTACTCTTTAATAGTCTCAAACAGAGACTGTAATTTGTTCAGAATACCCTCTTCCATGCCAATACTACTCTTTTTGTCAAAAATGTTTTGTTTGTTTTTCTCTCGGTGTGTGTGTGTTATGCTGCAATGTGTAATCTCAGCTTGTCGCAGTCTCTCTTCATTTTTGGTTGCGGTGGTCGTAAAAATAATTGTTTTGCTGTTTCTTAATCATTTGTTAACCATGTGGTACTGGCGTAATAAGTGTGTGTATATATACCCATATTATACTTGCCTATTTGTTTATGAATATATATATATATTGTTTGAAAAATGGTCATTGTGGATAACAGTGTTGCTGCATTTGGAATGAATGACTTGAGAAAGCTGAAAATGCTGAATTGAATGTTGCATCTTCCTTCCATTATGTGTCAATAATTTTCAGAAGTTAGCCTACTACATGCATACCTGCCAACAGTCCGGATTTTTCCAGGGCAGTTCTGGTCTTATAACAGTAACTAGGCGGTGCGTTTAACAACAAAAACGTAGATTAAAATAAGAATAGAACATGAACGACCAAAATGCATTGGTTACTATAGTGATTTTAATGCAACGCCCAAATTGTAATGCAAATGCCGTGTTTGCATTCACTGGTGAGTGCCGGAACAAAAGGTTTGTTTCATTCGTGCTTTTTCTCATAAGAAAACTTTTGGTTCAGCTGTTTCAAATATTTTTCTTATTCGTACTCTAATCTCATTTTTTTTATTATGTAAACTTTTTATTGTTTACTGAACCGCCTAATAACTATAATAAGACCAGAAGTGCCCTGGAAAAATCGGGACCGTTGGCAGGTATGCTACATGTACTAAGTAAAGGATAATCCATATCTGTATCCTGTGCATAACTGACATTTTGGGTCACTCAGCTGCACTGTCTTTATTGCCACGTTAAGATTTATTTATTCCCCATGTATGATAAGTTCCCATTTATAGAGAAGGGAATATATTTTTTATGTCTTAATGAATATCTCAGACGCAGATTTAGATGTGCCATTTCTCACAGTCTTGGGGAAAGTGAAACAGTTTTTTTTTCCCTTTTTTTCCCCAATAGACCGATTACGGAATGGGTCCAATAATCAAAAAGGGTACAATAGACAATTGATCTGTGAGATCCTTTTGCATGGTCAGTTTATCGGACCCTTCGTCTATAGGACCCTTAACGTTAATCAGTTTATCGCACCCTTTTTGATCGGTCTACGGGACTCTGGGTCTATCAGACCTTAAAGCCCAAGTTTGGTTTGGGGGATTTTTTTTTATTTGAAAGCTTTATGCCCAAAGGACCAATAACAGATTCTGAATGTCTTTCTACTTTTTTTTTTTAAAAAAATTAATGAAAAATCTCCGGGGGGGGGGGGGGTACCCCAAGATTTTCAAGTATATTTTACAGTATAGCATCCAAAGGGTTAATAAGGTGTTAAGGTTATAGGAGTTATACCTCTGCTCTTTCTGATGAGGTATAACTCTAACTCATATAACCTTGACTTTCAGAATCTGTTATTGGTGTAATATGACCTTTGGGCATAAAGCTTTCAATGAAAAAAATCCATAAAACTAAACTTGAGCTTTAACTGTTAATGAAAAATTAGTATATCGGACCATCAAGTCTAGGATTTTCCCCTGTTTATCAATGATTTTCTGGGGGGGGGGGGGAGGTGTTGGCATGTATTTCTGTGGTCTTTTTGTTTGAAAAGGTAGGCATTATAGAAACAAGTAATGCTAAATTCACACTGCCATTCTGTCAACTCGATCAGGCCCAATCAGGCCAATTTTGGGCCTTTTTGGTCTAGTTCCACCGGTAATCTGGTTCAATCTACCATGATCGGCATCCGCCTGCCTTGATCGATATCGTTCTGGTTACCTACTCGAGTGTTTTTAACATGCCAAAAGCATTTGAGGTGGGAGCCAGAGCGTTGTCAATCAGCCCGATCAAGGTAGATTGACCCCGATTACCTTGTTGAGCTTGACAAGCAGGCCCAAAATTGTCTTGAACAGGCCTGATTGAGTTGACAGATCGGCAGTGTGAATCTAGCATTAGCCAAGCATTTAATATTTCCAAGATGCATGGCTTCCCACATGATTGTAATTTTGGAGAGTAAACATACAGGTGACTCCTGTTATAACAAAGTCTTCGGGACCAGCAGTTTTCTTTTGTTGTATCGAAATTTTGTTAAAACCAAACAGTGACAGTATAAAAAGATGTATAGATAATAATTTTCTGACCTAAATTTCTACTTCGTTGTAACAGGAATTTCGTTATAACAGTGTTAGTTATAATGGAAGTGCACTGTACTATTAGTATTTCATCCTATCTGGATGGGAATGTACGTAGTACAAATGTAGCTATTATAACCAGAGAGATGGAGTTGAGGCCAGATTTTGCAGGCCTTGGCCTTGGCCCCGGACTGAGTCTTGTGTACAAAGTCTATGGGAACAAAATTTTTCCAGCGGCCTCATGACTCGGAACTGTCGGCCTCGACTCCATTCTTGATCGTAATTATACATGTGTCAGAACAAAGCAAAAATTTATTTTAAGTTGTTGGTGTGTAGTTTGCAGCTGCTGTAAAATGTGCTCATATTTTTATCTCTGTGTAGGTTCTTATAGTGAGAATGTACTTTTAATATTATTTTGCATACAGACACTACACATACATTAATTCTCACATCACTCCAGTTATATTAATCCCTACTGGAAATATTTGTATTATGATAACTAGTGAGTGGTTGAAAAATTATGTGTGCATAGATGTACAAAGAATTGTATGCAGTCTTGTTAGAGGTAATTCTGTAGTCTGTTCTAACAACACTCAACCCCACCCCACCCCCTCCCCCACCCCGATCCCCCAAGTAATAATGTATACACAGAGTGCATGGGTAGGAATCTCATGTCAGAGTTACATATTTTATGTAAGTGTCATTTGTTGAAAGGAGAGAAGTTGATTTTTAATTTGTATGAAGTCATATTATTGTTAACCTGACAAACTTAAAGGCCGAGGATCTCTTTTGCATGCCTAAAAATTAACATTGTGTAAATACAATGTCATTTAGAAGAAAATGCCACCTGGGAACCTTTAGCAAGATATAGGAGCTAGAAACTCAGTTTTAGTGGAATTATAGTGACCGTTAGACTGAGATTTGATTTTTTTTCTCGCGAGAAAAAAATTCCTACCATAGAACGTACATTAAACAGCTATTGTTTTTCTTTTGCATTTTTCAAATTCACTGACCCCCAGATTTCTTAGACATGCCCTTCATCAATAACCTAAGGGCATGGATTATCTTTTCCTGGTCTGTGGGGATGTTTGCAAATGAGATCCACTGCCTTTAAATGTAGCTGAGATATAGCTTTCTAATATTACTAGATGTTTGTGATTGTTTTTTTAGTTTTTGATGATCTGTCAGTCATTTAAAAGAACTTGAGGGTTGAATTTGAAATTGAAAACATTTCCACTCTTATGCTCCATCAGTACATTTATACAAGACATTAACACGTTGAAAGGGTGAGATGAATAAATATTAAGCATTATAATTGAGTTAAAAAGCATCATGTATATTGTGCATTATATTTATGTTTAATCTGTATTCTTCAGAATGCATGTGTTTGTATGGGCTCCGGTGAGTGTGTATTTCTGTTCATAAATCTGTCAAACAAAAGTATAGTCGAAACAATTGCAGAGATTATTGTAAGTATGCCAACCACTGTTAAAATTGTCAAAAATTTTCTGAAATGAAATTAATTATGTTGATAATATTTTCTATGTGTACATGTATTGTAAATGTTGGTAGTTTACAGTATTTGCAACATGAAAACCTAATTGTGATTAAGTTGTACCTGGCTTATGTATATACATTCTTTACTTCTATATCGGTTAGGAAAACCATGAGGAAAATAATATGAAATACATTAATTTTTGTATATTCATTTCCATACAAAAGATTATTCATTCAACTACATGTATGTATGGGATAGTGACTAATTTATCTAAACGAAACGTAAAATATAATAATCTTTACAATTGGGAGTTTTAATTTTCTGTTCCAACAAAGATTCTATTTCACTTCAGATTTCATAGAACTTGTACAATGTACAGTATGTAGATATATAAATATACACATATAGTAAAATGCTTCACAATGTTTGGGTACGCTCTAAAAACAACAAAATAACCAATATATTTGGTCAAAATTGACCAATGTCATGGCCAAGATGATTCAATTACACATTTCTGTGATCATAATTGACCAATGTCTTGGTCAAAATGATTCAATTACACATTTCTGTGGTCAAAGTTCACCAATGTCGGGGTCAGTGTGAATAAGATATTAGTTATTTTGCAAAGTACAAAATAACTAATATTTGTCCAAATTTGACCAATTCTTGATCAATCTGACTAAAATATGAGTTATTTTGACCAGTTCTTTTTAGAGTGCAATCTGTTAGCATGCATGTGCTTTAATCATTGATGCACATAGATGTTATGTATTACTATGGCTTTATGAAGAAATTAAAAAAAAGGTTATTGCGTTGAATACATGTGGTTTCATTTCGATGAATTGTATTTTGTTCTTGTGTATCTTCAGTCAATTAGTACTAATACTATACTGTAATAGAGTATTGAAGTGTGACATAACTCTGGTTCAGAAATATGTGTGAACAATGGCGGAACCAGGTGCAGCATGTCATAGCTGGTTGTTACTGCAAGTAGAGCTGCAGCTGCATTAAGTTATGGTTTGGATATTGTCCTCACATATTTCTGAACCAGATTGACGTCATCATTTCTGCTCGCTATGGGGTTGATTGTGAACATATATTACTGTATACGCTGAATATTTCACGGTGGTTTCATTTTCGCAAATTTCGCGACTTACTGTACGCGGAAACTTTCACCTCCTGACATTAGTGTACAAAGTGAATGCAATACAATAAAATCGCGAAAATATACTCTTGCGAATTCCCCGTCTAGAAGCAAAATCGCGAAAATATATGGACGCGAAATATATGGCGTATAGAGTAGTTTGTTGACTCTGAACAAAAGCTTGCTCTATACACTGTTCCTTTTATTTGTTCATATGTTAGTATTTTTTTTTTCCGAGGATATTTTCAGTCCAGTTACACAGAGCTGTCAAGTGACATTGATTTTCAGTACTTTCTACTGAAAATGGCAAAGAAGATGGGTGTGTGTGTGTATTGTGTGTGTGTGTGTGTGTGTGTGTGTGTGTGTGTGTGTGTGTGTGTGTGTGTGTGTGTGTGTGTGCGTTTGTAAATGCTGTTAAACGGGGACGTAAGTATGACACTCCACTATCAGATTGGGGACGTTAGGGAACGGGAACGGGTCCCCACCCCTCAAATGGCCAGAAATCAAACGTAGATGGCACTAAAGCACCTAGAAAATGGCCCAAAATTTGTGTGCACCCCAACGTCCCCGGTTACTGGTAAATATCATTACCACATACACAAACGTCCCCGATTGAATGTTGTACACGGGAGTGTGTGTCCTCGATTGCATGTTGTATATGGAGTTGTTTTTTTTTTTTTTTTTTACTGTCCCGTTTGGCGGCAGTTACACGCATAGGTGTGTGTGTGTGTGTGGTGTTGTTTGTGTGTGTGTGTGTGTGTGTGTGTGTGTTGTGTGCGTGTGCGTGTGCGTGCGCGCGCGCGTGTGTGTGTGTGTGTGTGTGTGTGTGTGTGTATGACCTCATTTAAAAAAAATAGTTAATTTTTTGTCTGACCCATTTCAGAAAAATGTCTCTATGACTGGAAACGAATAACGGATGTTTTCAGTGAGAAGAGGTAAATAATTAAAATGAGTAAAAATACTAGTAAACAGTTTAAAGGAATGTTGAAAAGTCCTGAAAATTGAGTTTTATATCCTATATTGGGAGTCGACAAGGACATACTTAAAAGCCATTGGCTAACGTTTACCACAGTTTAAAAAATCTGAGCTAGATTCCCAATGCTACGTGTCTTTGATAAGGTCTAAAAATGAAGCCCTGAAAAAATGATTATTTAGTGCTTTTAAAAAGTGAAAATCGAATAGATTCAACTGCCCATTTCCTTCATAGACTTACTGTGTGTAGATCTAGGCTATTTTGTTTACTTGCCCCGAGTATTGTTTATTCATTCATATCTTGCCAGTAGCAGCATACATTTCCAAACTTTTGTATTCTAGGGTGTTTATTTGTCCATTCAAACACTACTATATAGCTCAGATATTAAAGTTTGACATTTTTTTAAATTGAAGCTCCACAATGTTAACCTATCACTTTAATTTATTCAGACATCCTACATATTCTAGTACCTATGAACACCCCTCCAGGCCCACACACAATAACAGTGACACTTGTCTTTTGCAGTGGTGAGATGTATGGATGTGGCTGTGTGTGTGTGTGTGTGGGGGGGGGGGGCTTCAATTCTTTTTGGCCCCCAATACATGTTTCCCAGAAAACCAACCTATGAGTAGCTCTATGGGCAAGATCGAGCTGGAGGTTGAACTTGGCCTGTTACTTGGGTCAAGCTTTGACGGTTTTCAAATATTTCTTGTGTGCAGATTTTTACAGACTACAGATTTTCACTACTTGAAAGCAGAGGCCCATAGTAGGGTCTATCTTTGAAAGCAAAAAACAAAAACAAAAACAAAAACCTGAAAATGTAAAGTGATCACTTCATGTTGGCCAATTTTGTTGAAAAAAAAATCTGCCCTAGATTTCGTTGTCTAAATTTTATTTTTTATCTCACTTTCAATTAAAAAAAAGGGAAGTTAATCCCGATTTTCACAAGAGCAAATTTATTGATTACAAAAAAAAAATGAAAAGACTGAACTCAATGGCATATATACCCATGTATTACTTCAATCTAGCTGTAAAACAATTAGTGAAAATGTTGAGTGAGTTTGGAGTGTTTTTCACTCATTTTGGAGTGATCCTTGACATCATTGCAAAACGAGTGAAAATACACATGCCGGTACACATGTTCACCCCAAATTTACTCTAGTACTCTAAATTCACTCATTTCTGTTCACTCATGAAGTGAAGTCAATGATGCTAAATAACCTCGGTAATGGAGGTGGTCCGATTTGACGATACTGCCCTATCCCCAGAAACCCCTGTACCATGGACCCTACTTCGTAGTAGGGTCCATGCCTGTACCTTACCAAATTAATCTTGATTCCCCCACCCCGCGCCCCTACCCCACGCCCCCACCCCCAACAATTACCGGTAATTGCATTTCGGACCACCAACAGCGTGCAGCCCCTGTACGGCATCACCCATATCCAGGGGCCTATTATTGTGACAGTCCCATTATTATAGGGTGGTAAATGCGAATGTTGATGTGCGCTTAAATACGATCTAATGAAATCAGGCAAGAATATATAAAGAATAACTAATGTCGATAAAAGTCAGCATAAATTTGTGGCGCATAATGTGTCATTTGTGAGATAAAATAAACTTTAATTTTTTTATGGAACTAGTAATTTACCCATTTTCCACATGGTATAATCCGGAAGTACACTTTCCCGCGCTATGTTCAAAGAGACGCGATCGTGACGGTGATCGTGTCATATGCACGGAGTGAAGATATAGCGGAAAGACTTATTCAAATTGGTCGTTAACTTGTGCTAAAATGGCTCCTAATAAAAAGGTAATGTATGTATTAATGAAATGGTTCTGTATACAGAAAATATATTGATATGCTTGTGTGGAATATAAGAGCTGTTGTGTTGTGGATTTCGTGTAATCACAGGAAATGTCGATCATGTCGATGGCCATTTAAATTTTAAATGGACACGATCTCTGGTGTAGGTTGGCTAAGCTTACTGGAGCATGGCGCGCGGCGTTGCCGCGGCCGCGGCGTAGCGTCAAGATCGCCGCGCCAGTACAGTCGGCCAGCTCCAGAGTCCGGCCAGGCCATCGTCGGGCTCATGCACGCGCACGCGTGATCTAGCTTGCATGGCTTGCTTGGTCTAAGCTCACTATACTCTATACTAGACTAGATCTATAGCTTTCATCAAAGCATGTGTACTTGATAAACATGAGTTTTAGACGTCCAAAATATTTGTGGTTTGCGCTCCCGTGCAGGTCTGCCGGTGTTACTCGACTCTGACACAGTGAGTGTTGACGTTGTTGTTCAATTATGAGCATGACCAGGCGCAGATGACACGCAATACTGCCACTGGGCACTGGGTCAGCACTTTTTACGCGTATGAACAGCTCCTCCTCGTATCCTGATCCTGATCAGTTTTGATTGTCAAATATCACGCATGTATCCAATACTAGGGTGTCTGAAAGATTTTCAATTTTCACAATTTTTGTAGATCTACCTTCAGATTGATTTTGTTTGCATTTTCTAGTAAACATGTAGAGTCTAGCTGAGGCCGGGAAGGCATGTTTCAAATTTGGGAACTAACCAATGTTCCTATCAAAAGATATGTCCAGATAAATTTAGCGTCTTTTTCTTGCATGTTTCCTTGGGATCAGGACAGAAATGTAGCACACACGGTACCTGTTCACACTATAGCTTCATTGGCTAATACCACAGATGAAGGGCAAGGGGTACTTTGAGAGCCTGGCAGCAGTTTATCCTGCTGGATATGAGAAAAACAAAGTGTACAGGGGGATTCCCCATGTTTGAAATATTTTTCATATAATTGGACTCATCTTGATCACAAATACTGTGGAAATGACGGGGCAGAGAAGATTTGTTTGTGTTTTCTCGGTGTGAACATGTCCATTATATCCAAAGTCCTTTTGGGAAAAGATGGAGCAAAGGATAAGCTTTAATTTGATACCAAATTCAAGGCCACATTTACCCAGGATAAACATTCGGCGATGTTGAAAAGGTGAGATTTGACGACAAAAGTATGACCATTATTGACTTGTGCACACCACAATGGGATTGTGCATTGAACATACATGTATTTATACTTGTACACGTATAGCAAGAAAAATGTGATAGGCATTCAGACACCCTACAATCAATGCAAGTAGTACTAACGTCAGAGATCTAACGTAATGTAACGCGTAGGCCCAACATACATGTAGTTGTAAGAACTTGTGCAGTATGTGCACCTATTTATTATTTTTTTTTTAGTTCTTATTCATCATGCATGTCATGAAATGAAACTGTTTGAACTAGATGCCTAAAATGATCAAAGAAATAATTTTGATTTACTTTAAAGGGGCTAAATCGTGGCCATCGACCGACCTGATGAGAACAAAACTCAGGGCCATCACCCGGTTCGCTAGCTCCATTTCGAGTTACATACTGTATATGCGGTATGGTGTTTATTTCGTTGCAGTACTCAGCGAATCGCGATGGACGCACACGTTAATACAAAAGAGCCCGAATAATCAGTTGGCAAGTTTCGGAAAGTTTGGGAGCTAGGACCTCCGCTCAGTTTACTGCTTCTCATTGGCCGAACTGGCCGAACGGAATACACGATCTGCCAGTGCGCTGCTGCGTGCATCGAACTGGTTTCGCAAAACATCAACACCCACGCGTGCATACCTTTAAATTGCTGTTTGTGAGAATCACAAACAGCCAGTTAAAATACACACTTGTTCTGCAGGGGTGGATCTAGAAATTCCAAAAAGGAGGGGGCCTCTGACTGAATATTTCCAAACATCACTTTTACAATGAAAGAATTAAATAAGAATTTGAAGGGGGGGGGTAGCCACCAATTGGGAGACAAATTCAGAGACGGGAAAATGTCATGTACAGTAGATCTAATACTTTTTTTTATCGTTTGTCATGTAAGATATGATATTTCGATTGATTGATTGTAAAATTTTTTTCATGTGGTTAAATAAATGAACGAATCAAAAAAGTGTTTAGAAATACAGTCAGCACACTCTAGAAGATTTTGAAACAAATCAGTGAGTGAAATATTGGTATTCTAATTGAAAAAAACAACATCGTTTTCAATTAATTCCACAGAATTTTGCGGCTCTTCCTGACATGTTCACGGAGGATCTCTTCAAGGGTCAGGATATCGACGACGATTGCTATGAAGACAGGAGAAAGAAAAACATTGAGGAAAATCGAGCTATGGTAGGTGTTTTCAAAAAATTCATTTTCATTTCAGATTGTATTTAAATGTATCCTGACACTGGAATGTACTTTGAGAAATGGCTATCCTGTCCTTTCAAAATTGTTTCTCATGCAAATCGTTCACTGTAATGTATGTTGTTTTGTGTCGTTCTTACTGCCCCCACCCCCTCCCCCCGTGTGGCTCAGCATGCCACCATGTCCTGATAATTAAGTCTGACACTCCAGTCAAAGTACGGATATCGAGTGAGTGAGGACAGACTAGGATGGTCACTGATGTGGTGCCCCCCCCCCCTCCAAATAAAAAAAATACTGGAGCAGTAAGGTTTATGAACATGATGAATAGACCCCCTGCACCCTCCTCCAGTAAGTTTGATTACCACCACAATTCTCGGTAGTTGAGCGTTACTTTAGAATGGTTTGTTAACCCCACTACATCCCTAGCTGAGAATTGAGAATGAAATATCTAGAATAACCTGTAACCCCCTCCCCCCCCAAAAAAAAAAACCACACACACAGCAATGTCCAGCACCAACCTACTGTATACTTGCCAGTTTATCTGACATAGTCCAAAATTTCATCGTCGGTTTGTTACTTTGCACAGGGCATTAAATGAGAATACAAAACGCTTTACATGAGCAATTTTGCATTGCTTTACTGGCTAGTACCTCGTAATTTGGTGAATATTCTTGGTCTCTTCCTTCTAAATTATTCTACAAATTTTTATTCAACTTGTCTCAGCTTACCAAACTGCTGTCGGAAATCAAAGGGATGCCTGGACTGCCAGATCTACCACTGTTCCGTCAGGCAGAACCTAAGGTGAGCCAATCCCACAATTCCACATTCCTTCCAGAACGATCATCAGCATTGCAGTTGCATTTACGTATTCCAGTACAGTCTGCAGCAATATTAGTATAGGTTGTAGACTGTTCTTTTTTTTATCTAATCAGTAATCACAAAGCAGTTCAAAGGCGTAGACTTGATTAGGTGTCAGTCTCTCAAAGTTTTTTTTAGATTATGGTAAAAATATATAGTCTAGAACCTAGACTATGGCAGCATATATCTCCAGTGGCGTATCTAGGAAATGCAGCGCCCGGGGCAAGTGCTAAAATTGCGCCCCTTCCAACAATTGAAACGGAGGCAAGTACTGAAATCGCGCCCCTTCCAGCAGCTTCGCCTTGGCCAGTGTCGAAATCGCGCCCTTTCCAACTGTTTTTGGCCGGTAGCTTCAAGAGTTATTTATGAAATTATTATTTCAATGTCTTTTTCCTCTCCCTTTTCTACCAGTTTCTTTCCTTTTTCTTCATTTTCCCTTGTTTTTCTTCAAACTTGTGCCTTTTTGCGCCCCCCTGAAAGTGGCGCCCGGGGCACATACCCCCTTTGCCCCCCGCTAGATACGCCACTGTATATCTCCCTTACAATATTGTGATATCGTATATCAATATCGTGGTTAAAATATTAAATCTTCTGTAAGTGGGGACATCATATATTCTGAAATGACAAAAATGTGACATTGAACAGGGCAAGTCAGCATAAGGGAATGCAATAAAAAATAAACATTTACTTATTTTCAAGGGAGTTCATATAATAAATATAAATTTCAAGTACTGTACACTAATTTTAATCAAAATTATGAAACTCTATAATTGTAACTGAAAAAAAATATATAATTGCACCCATCACCAGTGTAAAATGTTGCCTTTATAACAGTACAGTCAACCTTTAAAGACAGCGTACGGGATTTGCACGTCAGAAAATGGCAAAATCAATGAAATCAGCTCAAATCATTCACAATGTGAAGATTAGTATAAAAAACACCTGTCATAGAACTTTTGGGTAGAAAATGTAGTTTTGGTGAAAATCTGGACATTGAAACTTCAAAATTTATAGTGACGTTCACATGCACGGGCCATTCCAGAATTGTCCGATTAGCCACTTGTCAAAGTTCGCGCTGAGTTCAGCTGTTTAATCAATCAGTGTGCTCCGGTGGTCATGCGAACATACACATAACCGCGATTCGCAATTTGAGCCAAATTTAAAATAGCTTAAAGAACAATATTCTGGTAACATATCGTTAATAGTTTTTCTCATAAAACACCAAATTTATGACATATGGGTCTCAAACTTTCAACACACCATTTGTAAGTACAAAATTACCGTTTGGTATTGATAATGAAGGGAAAGTAATGGACTTGCAAATCCCAAACACAATCTTTAAAGTCACACTTTCATAAATAATACAGTGGAAAAAGAAAAGGCTTCACATGTTAACCTGTTGCTTCAGAGATTCTCTAATTTCCATAGAGTTATTTGACACATCCAATTCCTGTAGGTAATGCGATATACCCAGTTCTTGGGCAAAACAATCATGAGAGTATTGTTTGATTATTTTTTTTCCAGAAACCAATAAAACCAAAGAGGTCCCTGGACGTTCCACGTTCCACTCCCCCTTCGAGGCGGAACCCCTCTCGCCTGGCCCGGTTCAGTCCCCTGAAGACAAATGTCGGCACGAGGTCTTCGCCGCGGCTGCTGAAAAAGCAACAAGAATCCCAGCGTGAACAAGTGTTTCCTGTCGTACCTGGAGAGGTAAGGGCGTTCTTCTCTCCATATTTTTGGTCAGTGTTGTTGTCTAGTCCGGACTCGAGTCCAAATTTAGTGGACTCGGACTCCGGGTCCCTATGTAAATTGAATGGCAAGGTTTAAAACTGGACTTGACTACAACACTGTTTTTAGTGCCATGACATTTGTTCCGATGATTATTTCATACACTAACCCTAATC
Source organism: Eucidaris tribuloides (assembly GCA_001188425.1). NCBI lineage: Eukaryota > Metazoa > Echinodermata > Echinoidea > Cidaroida > Cidaridae > Eucidaris > Eucidaris tribuloides. The sequence goes on from JZLH01S0291347.1 coordinate 42,504, forward strand.
CAACCATAACCCATTTCTGAACTGTCAGGGTATACATGTAGATGATTGATTTACTTGATCAAGTATTGGATTCGTGACTCGCGTGTCATTTACGTGGAATGGCTGGCCTAAATTTGACAATTCCATGAAAAATCATCAACTTTAACCATAAAGTCTGTTGAATGTTTATTACACAGAAATTGGTGATCAAGTTTGGTCCTTCACCAGCCAAGCGCAAGCGAAGGTCTTCGGATGGTGAATCTGATTTGGATAGCCGGGGAGAGGATTTTGAAATTTTTGAGGTAAGTCCTTCATACCCCATAATGTGTCACGATGGTCAAACAGCCAAACTCTCGGTTGTAGTGATAGAAGTTACTGCAAAGATGTATTAACCTTCTGAGATATTAAAATAGAGCTGTATCATATCAGTTTCTAAAATCAAGATGAATTCTCATCAACACTTTGAGGATACAATGCAGTGTACAGTTTTGGGAAATGATCAATGAAAAATGAAATTTTGTTCCATTTTTAGAAAGATGTTTATCACCTACATATCAAAGGTAAATTACATGATTGGGGGTGGTCCTCAACTTGGAGAAAAACTATTCTACAATCAAGTAAACTGAGCCAGGATTCTACTGTGAAAAGTTTGTGTCAAATGTTGACTCATTTTGAAATAACCCGACAGTATGCCTTGTGACAGACAAACTTGTTGTGTAGCATTCTACAGGATTAATTTCCCTTGGGGCACAAGAGAAATAAAATGCTGTTATGTTCGCACTTGATTCTCCTTAAGTAGACTAACACAAGACAAATCCTTCCAGCCAGGAGATTCACTCCAGCTGGTGTATCTTTGATAGATGTTTACTTCTGATTTTGTCCCCGTTAAGGGGTTGGCCGGATTCACTTCTCATTGCGAGGATTTAGTGAAGCAATATTTTAGTTGACTGGATGCAATTCCAGTTTCAGCAGTAAGCCTAGCCTTTGGCCAACCAAGGCAGCAAAATTAAAATGAAAGTGCTGAATGACTGCTGTTGGCTCTCCATAGCCAATACCCTTATAAGTAGTTACATTGTAGTTTAGTTTTACTTCTATTAGGGTATCCAGCTACCCTCCTTATTGGATTTCCCAGAAATTTGATGGGGGTGAGGGTTTAGCCGCAGACAACCCGGTTCCGAGACAGGTATTACTGATTACTGAGATACCAGTAGGAGATATTAATAATTTATCCC
>JZLH01S0291391.1:516-13358 GCA_001188425.1 Eucidaris tribuloides
CATTCACACCAACATGCAATGCATACATTAATTGTTCTAATGCGTCTGCAAGCTCAGCAATTTTTTGTCCAACAAAAAGTATGCAATAAAATGTTTCAACGCACTAAGAAATATGTAGCTATCATTAGGTGTAAGTATGGAGGCAAAAAACGTTGCGCATAATCTAGAATGAGACTGAAATATCCGATTAGGTACACTGGAACATTATGACAAAGGCTCAAAGGTTCTAACGCCATTTGACTGTCAAAAATACAAAAATATGAACTTTATGTTTTCATAACGAAAGAATATGTTTTCTAGAACCAAAATTTGTGATAAATCATTTCTGAAGTTGGAAATGCATAATAATGCCTTCGTTTTTTTAGATATTTTGGATTTGTTGGTGTATGTATTTGCAATGTATGCTAATGGGCATAATTAGCTCGTTCCAGACCTAAGGCAATTTTTTGACACGTGTACAATACACCACTCTCCGATTTTTTTTTTTTTTTTTTACGCCCGGAGACACTCAACCTGCTTCAAATCAAGGACTCTAGTATTGCTGAAAGCAGTTGACTGAATATAAAAGTTTTCTTATGCAAATATGAAATGGTAAATCTAAATATCTGGAAACAATGACTTGGGCAATATTTAACCTTTAGATTGATTTTCATAGTAAATGCAATTGTAGCATACTATTCTATCTGACAAAGGACGCTCTTTCCTGAGGCTTATCAATCACCTTGCACAACAAAATATATGCAGCATTTGCATTTTTTGGTATTGAAAATATATTCAATACGAACATGGTGAAAAAAATACCTCTTCCACTAAGGTTTCAGAAGAGAAAACATCCATCTAAAAATTGTGAAATATATAATCAAATCATCTATTGAATATTCGCATTTTTGGGGTTCAAAATGAGTAAAATCCATTCTAAAAATAATGATTTGAAAAGAAAAACTAGCAGGCTAACGCAATAATAGGAAATCTAATCAACTATTGAGAAATATAAATGGGCATAATTAATTAAACATTCAGGCCAATAATTTTGATTGGTTTACTGAAAATATTGTTTTTCAGAAATGTCCTGACTCTTTACACTTCCAAAATTAGGGTAGCTTCCTTTTTGCCATTCTTGCTCACTATTTAATATTTTTTGTTAGTAAATATCAATTATGAGTGAGCCTTGTAGCTTATTAATTATTCTGCATGAAAGGAGGAAATTCAGCTTTCTGAACCCGTCCCTATCAGATCTTATAGATGGTTCAAAAGATGCCACTACTCTGAAAAGGGGCTCTTTTTTGGAGTACCATTTGTCATCAGCACAGGTAATTTCCAGGGTTACCACATGTAAAGGTATGCAACTTAAAATTATAGGGGCAAATGTGTCTCACTGGGAAAGATTAATGATATGAATGTATTAAATAGTATAAACACATAAACATAAATATATGCTTATTTGTGTGAATTTCTATCAACATTGTGAATTTCAAAGTTGGTGAAAATTTTTATTCACCAGCCAAATGGTCTTTTTGGCGTCCAAAATACCCATAAATCTGTTTTTTTGTCACAAAAATGTAAAAGATACAGGGGTTCTAATGTTTAAAAACTGAAAAAATACATTACCTTTGAACACGACATGATATTCATGTTCTCAAAATTCAATTTCCCCCTTAAATATTTACACACTTTTGTCAGTCAAATGGTGGTCTGATTTTGCACAAAACAATTAACATATGTAAAAAAAAAAAAAACACGAAAGCATAATTTTGCATTTCTGCAGCAACAAAATTTCAGAAAAGAGAGACCTGTGAGAAAAGTGGAGGTTACTGAAAATTTAGAAGAGGTTTCTAAAAGTCTTTTCAGAATATTTTTTTAGTTTGTTAGTTACCAGGACAATAATCAATATTTATGCCAATATTTTTAATCTGTTGAATTAGACACCTTTTCTGTTCAATTGTTAAAGACTTTTAAAAGCTTGGTAAAGTTATGTAAAACTGTGTCAAATAATAAGTAATGGGTTTTAATTGGTTTTAGAAGGAAATGATTTGGTTTTCCATGCAACACCAAGTAACTTATTTCCCTTTCAAGAGTCTGATATATGAAAAAGAAATATAAATGCAATCTGAAACAACTGTAACAAAAGTTTTGTGATGTTATTGGCATTTAGTAACAGTTCTTAATATCAAATTTTGGGGCACCCCACGACAAAAAAGGCATAACTTACAATTTTGAACGAAAATACGGGATTTTCAGGAAATTGACATATGACTTTGAAAGACCCTTGGAAATGCAACATTTGAATACGATAACTTGTAAAACAAAACACTGAATAGTATTTTAAGCTTAAACAAAAATAGGTTTTTCTCAATATCCCTTGATACACCAAAATGTCAGTTTATGCCATTTTTAATGTCAGGGTGGGTGGGGCAGTGCATGCCTAATAATCTAATCAATTATGCCCCTTATCGCCCATAAGTGATTAGATTTTTGATACGGTAGCCTACATACTTTTTTTCAAAATAATTTTTCTTTAAATTGATTATACGCCATCTTCAGCCCAAATATGAATATGCAATAGACTATTTCAATAGTGTATTCAAATTATGATGTTTCTGCTTTTGAAACCTAGTGGCAGAGTTATTTTTCTCACCTGTTTTTATTAAATAAATTTTAATACCAAAAAATGGCAAAATTAGCAATATGTCATAGCCTCCAGCCAGCTGTCAGGTTGCTTAAGTGCAACCTTTGTCAGAATAGTATCAAAGGGATTTTCAATTAATATTAAACAGTTTAATGGGCAAAGCTTTCATGTGCCCTAGTCTGGCTTCCAGACATTACATTCACCTTTATCATATTTAAATGAGCATAATTGAACAATTTGAACGGAAAAATGCTTGATTGTCAAGGAAATTGTTTATATGACTTTGAGAAAGACCTTTGAAATACACATTTGGATATGTTAACTTGAAAACAAAACACTGAATAGTATTTTCAGGCCTTTTAAGAAAACACGTTTTGCTCTGTAATTCTTGATACACTAAAATGTCAAGTTATCCGTTTTTGTCATGGGGGGGGGGCATGTAATGACATACCGCCACATTTTCTCACTATAATTTATTTAAACGTCATAATTTGTCACAATAAACAATTTTCAGTAGGTTTGATGTTGTTTTCTGATGTTTGGAGTGACAATAGAATACTTTGTGAAAGATGACCCAAAAATTGTCTCATCGACCAAAACTTTACTAGTACTTGTGCTCTAATTCCAGTAATTTGTGCTCGATAACAATCAAACTTTTCTATTTCAGCTGCAGTGCCCACGCCCACCCTCATGCCACGTGCGCTTGCATGAATTCATGGACAAAGTTGCCAATTTTTCTCATTCGCAAGCTGCCAAATTACCCGCCAAATTCGTTAAAAAAACGCCACATTTGCAGTTGATGCATTTTCTGGGTAGCATACCCTAGATATGGGTAGAAATGACGTTGTAATCAATTTTGAAACACCGTTGAAATCTCTGCCGCGGCGGAAGATTTGGATGCTGCGGTTCACGCGCACTGAACGTACGGGGAGGTGCAGCAGCCACTCCAAGATAATTATGAGACACTTGTGGTACTTGTTTTACTACAAATCTGATATCATAATGATTTCTCAGATATTCCATTGTAAAATGCCTTTTAAAACACGCCAAAAAAGTCGTTTGGTGGGCACTTCAATTTTTATCGGCCAAACGAATTTAAAAAAAGCCAAATGTGTTTTTTTTTGGCGTGTAAAACGCCAAAATGGCAACTCTGCTCATAGAGGTCCGTTGAGTTGATCGACTGACTGAAAGGCCCGCGAGACCGCGAAAGGCGGTTGTCCGGCAAAAGGCCCCTAGCATTATGTTCCTGGCAGAAGGGCCTTAACAGTAAATTTTCTCTAATTTGAGAAATATTGCCTCATTTGATATTTGCACTTAACAGACTGACAGAAGGATGTAAGAATATCACTACTTTGATTTCATATGACAAGAGTCCATGGTTTTCAAGTTCGAGACAATTTAGTGTTAAGGCCCTTCTGCCGGGAACATATGCTAAGTCCCTTCTACTGGACAACCGAAGCATTATCATTTTTGATCTCCCGAGTCTTCAGTTTCGCGGACTATCTGTCAACTGGGCTGTAACCACCAATGTTACCGTACTACATGAATAACTATGTCGTCGATTTCCAAATTTTAATTTCAGGCGATACCGTGGAATCACAGAACTATTGTGAATTATTGATAGACTGTATTGCAAATTCATTTCCCCAAACGAGCGTATCCATGCAGTCGAAATTATAATAGGAAATCTCAGTTCTGCACAGAACCAGAAAAGGGTAAATGATTCATTGCAGCTTTCCAAGCAGGGCTGCAATTTCGCTATGCCCTATTTCCCACTACAATCTGAAGATTTAATGAATATACTGCGTATAGTTGCGAAATTCTGACATTGCGTTACAATTCTCTAATAAGCTATCCGGGATTTAGTCTAAACGCGGTAGAGGATCTTTTCGCAATATTGGCATATGATTTATTAAAGACTTAAGATTGTATAGGTGACTACATTTTGTCATTTTTTAAAGAAATTTCTTAGTGTATGGTTAAATAGAAGACTATTAGTCAATACAAAAATAAATAGACTTATATCTTCCTCCATGGTGAAACGTTAGAAAGGTTTACTGCCTCGTCAGCTAAACACTTAGTACTTAAGTTTAAAGTAAGAGCTAAAATTGTTAGTGGAAATTTTTACTGCAGATAAAATTGTAAAGCAAATACTTAGCTAATTCAGGATTACCTAAATTCAATTGTTTTTCAGTTAAAAATACAAGCCCCCTTCTAGAATTAAAAATAATAATCGAGAGGAGATGTATATGTTATAAGATTGTTTTTCTTATCAATTTTTCTGAAAATGTCACTTTTCTTCCAGTTAACCAAACCAGCCATGTCATAGCATCAAGATGTCAGATACACCGTTTAGCACCACAGTCGTTATCATAAACGTTGCTAGAAGAAATACCTTAATCACTACTTTTTCTTTCTACCTTTCCTTTCCATACCCACATTCCTTCTCCACCTAAGCATAATCCCTTCACTACTGTCGCCATTAATAACCATCATCATTATCATCGTCATCTTCGTCATCATCATCACCATCGTCATCATCATCATCATCATCATCATCATCATCATCATCATCATCATCATCATATCTCAACATCACCATGATCATCCCACCACCACCACTATCACCATCATTATTATCATCTTCATAACCACTATTATCAGTATTACCACGACAACCATAGTCATTATTATACCTTCGTTATCATCGTCGTCCTCTCCATTATCATTTATCATCACCATTGCGTTTATGATCTTAATTTCTGTCAAATAGTCATTAGAATACCGTCGTATACGAAACAGTGGTTATTCTATTCTTGTTATTATTGTTGTCATATCGATATTAAAAGACCATCGTTGTCGTTGTCATAGTCGTCGTCTCCACCGCCATCGTCAACATTATCATTTTCATCACCATAATCAGTTTTATCGCCGTTTTTGTAATCATTGTCATCTGATCAAGAATCTACAAGAATATAAATATTGTGTATAGTAATAAAGTTGATAATAATGTTATCATCACGAACATCACCACTACCTTCACGATCATTATCATCTCTGTTATCTTCATCGTCATCATTACGCACATTCCTGTCGAAAAAAATATATACCGTCGTACGAAGCTGATTATCGCTTTAAATAGAGGTGCTAATTTCTTTATCTTCTTTTACATAATTTCTGCAAGATTATGAACAATTTATATGTTCCTTGTATTTTCTTACTGTGGTTACACATACACTAATGTTAATCCGCTGCATGAATCCCCAGGGCATGCGAGTTGACGTGTGTCCAGTCGACATCGCTAATGTAATCGCAGTTAAACCTCTGTAATAATTAAAAATACTCAATATTCATTGCTTATTTTCCTTTTTTAGATTTTATGACGCGGATGTTACAGTTATCCATAACGGAGGTTTCCGTGTAAAAAAAGGCCTTCGGTTTTCCTTTAAACTGGTTTTCATCATTGCCCGTGAATGCTCGCCAGGGAAAGGCGATGATATATCGCAAACATTACTGAATAACCCACCTGCTCAGTACGTCACTAAAAGAGCAATTTGATTGGCTGATTAGTCCGATCATTCTCCTAGTATGAACCAATCGCATCGTGCCCTACATCTTCACTTTAGCGCGCGAACTATGCATACGTAAATGTAGTCTGCGCGTGTGTGTGTGTGTACATGGGTGTGTGTGTGTGTAAAGTGTGTATGTACACTCGATGATACGAGGTGCCCTGTATTCATCTAACCATGTTTTATCGTTTGCCATTTCCCCATGCAGTGTTCTATCGGGATAGTTTAGTAAGTGGAGAGACAAATCTCATCGTCTGATACGTGCGTGGTTTGAGCGTATATACAAGACAACACCAGCCTTGCCAACAACTTAGCAACGACCAGCCACCGTACATCACCCGTACTATAGCGGAGTATCTTTTCGCAGCTCGGTGTTAATTTCATCCTCACACTCCTGTGGGAGTTGAGAGCTGGTGATAGAGAATGTGTTCGATGAGCTACTACGGGGAGGAGCTAGCTACAGGTTTCCACACCGAGATCACCTTAAACGGATAACGCCCAGGCTATCAAGTTTTACACACACTTTCTAGGTAAATTAGGGTCATTATCGCCTACTCCTCCACGATCAATGCACTGCTCGGATGAAATAATGCATTATCGCCTACTCCTCCACGATCAATGCACTGCTCGGATTTGAAATAAAGATTTTTCCGTGTGTCCACCAAGCTGTAATGAACCAAGCGGTGATCGCTCAAGTAGCGTGAGCCAGGCCGTGCTTCCGCTCCGTCAAAAGAGGAGAAAGACCAGCGAAAATCGACAAGAGGAGATTTGTATTCCCTCCTCTTATTTAGCATCTCTTGAGAAACCCGCCGAGGATTTTCGCTCAAGTGCTCAAGTGGGTGATTGCACAAACGCTGGCATCGAATTTCGCCCAAGTCGAGTTGGGTTCAAAGAGATGCAGTGACTTGGAGCGGAACGAGGATAATTTAAAGTTATAAAATGACTCTTTTTTGAAAACTGTGTATTATAGTTCCAGCGCAATTGAAATACGATTTATTGAGTTTTTAAAGCCTTTCGAATCTCGAGAGTCTCTCGTTGCAGAGACGAATGTTAGAGAAAAATCACTTCAGTTTGAGATTTGTTTACGCGCGACAAATATGTGAAGAAGCTCGTGTGGTAACTTGCCAGCCAAGATTGGATTCCTTCATCAATCGTTAAATCAGTGTTTGATTATTCTTCATGGCGGACGCGAACATGACCGATAAATCAGGAATGTGATAATAAATGTGATGGTTTATGCTTCTGTAATAAATTTTCCAACCGAGAAAAATTCATAATCGTGAGGAGCCGACGTTGATTTAAACACATTTCTGTCATTAATATTTCATCCTGGTATTAATATGGCGTTGCACGCCACCATGCTTGGATCTGGACCGAACAAATGGACCTCATTGGGACCGATATTATTCGCATTGAGTGCCGTCTTGTCGTCAGAAGTGGTAAGTCATTTTGTCGATCATATTGGTCAAGATATTGGATGAATACTATTTCTCTAGATGCAATCTTGATTTGACGGCGAAGCCATTTTTTTTTTAATTACCGAAAAATATAAAAATAGCAAACTGGACAACAAACGAAATCACCAGCAGTCAAGCGCAAAGCATATCATGACAACTCTTTCCCTCTTTCTCATCAAATCTCCCTCCTTCTCCTCCTCCGCCTCTTACTACTACTATTACTACTACTACTACTACTACTACTACTACTACTACTACTACTACTACTACTACTACTACCACTGCTATTACTACAATTACTACTACTACTGCAGCTGCTGCTGTTTTAGCTGCTACTACCAAGTACCGTAAATGCTACTGCTACTAATTCTACAACTAATTTAAATACTTATACTACTATACTGCCACTGTTGTTATTGCTGCCACAACAACTACTACTACTACTACTACTTCTTCTTCTTCTTCTTCTTCTCTTTCTTCTTCTTCTTCTTCTCCTCCTCCTTTTTCTCCTGCTCTTCCTCCTACTCCTCCTACTACTACTTCTGCTACGTCTACGTCAACTATACCACTATTATTAACAATACCTCTGTTAAAAACTTTTGATTCATTGTTACTCTATAATGAGAATTTGTCCCTAAACTAATTAATTTTGCAGGACTACTACTCAAGGCTCTTCCATTGCTACCACTAGCATACTGTTAACATACAGTACAGCTGAAAATTCGACTAATCCTCTTAAGCGAAATTGCATGTGTTCATATTTTAGCACCTATGAATATTCTCTCTTGATTAAGGTGTCAATCAAACCGTCGAGAGAAACGAGTTAATTACTTTTACGTTTTTTTGTACTTACACACTAATACACCTTTTCAAAATATGCAATATCCAAAAAGAATGAGTTTTGTTGTTACTCATTAATCTATTGAGTGTCAGTTTAATGATGTTACTGATAATATAAATTCCTTTAATTTTACATGTACCTTAAAGGTGTTTTATAATATTATTGAAGCCCCATTTAAAAATGTCAAACAAATGCTATCTGACATAGTGTTTGAATGGACAAAAACTCACACACCTTAAAACATAAAACGTACGAAGGTTACGCTATCATTACCAAACTGTGTACAGACAAAAATTGGCACATGAGGTATATTGTCAGGGCAGTAGACAAAAATTCTAGAACACACGTCAGTCTATGGAAAAAACTGGAATGGCAGTTGGTGGATTTTTAAACAAAAACACTTAATGATCATTTTGAACTGGTACTTTTTTAGGGCTTTGATTTTAGACCCTACCGGACACACCAGTAGCATGGGGGATCATGTAACTCATATTTTGAACACTGAGAACGGTGTTAAACGATGCATTTAAGGGGTACAAATTGTTTTTACACGAGAACGATGCAGTCGTTCAGCCGTCTTAAATGTTTTAGGTCTAATACCTTTTAGGGTATTCTCATGGTTCAGCATGACCTAAAATGTCATAAGTATCACTTTGTGACCTGCTAGTTTTGAATTTTTGGTGATTCTGGTGCTTTTTAATTTAATTTGGTTGATTTGTATCAATTCAGTCCTTTCCTATGGCATTTCATTATCTGTGAGAACGGGGTCATTTACTTTCCTCAGTAGACAGGACGACCGTAGTTGAGTCCACATCTAGCGTAGATAGCACATACTGAAATGGTGCAGAGGAACATTAACAACATCATTTAACGATGTTCCAGTGTACAAGATCTGAGGTACTTGACCCTCCAAGCTATAAGTATCTCTGGCAGGCCCTGAAAATGAAGGCTTGGAAACTGTACTTCAAAAGTAATCATTTAGTTCTTTAAAACAATTAAAATCTATGATTACCAGTTTGTTTATGTCCATTTCCCCCATAGCTCATTGTGTCGTGATAACGAGTTGGTGTAATTCACTTGCGATGTTTATTCATACATATCTTGGTTCCCATAGTTTTTACAAAGTTTCCAAACCTTCCTTTAATCTGGAGTATTTATTGAACCTACACAATGTTAAATAATGTCTCTAAGATATGTTTTCCTCACTGCACGCACCATGTTTAATCACTGGCTGGAAAGGATGAACCTAGCATTCACGTCTAGTAAACAATGTAACAAAATGTTTGATGAAAATCACTCGGCTTTAATATCCGCCAATTCTTCCCAAACGAAACGAGGATGCCTCTATGATGCTGTAATCGTAATAAGCTGTCTAGCGCTTTATCTGAAAGTTTGAAAAAGTGCTTGTTAAATTCCATTGCAGCAGAGAACCACTTTATTATTCATGTTAGGTTCTTGATTATTCATCCAACCCTCGTTAAGTAAGGATAATACCCAATCGATTTGCCATCCACGTGTGTGGTAATTACGCGGTGCATTATGTCCAGATTTTAATACATGGCTATCAAGTATAACTGCGGCTTTCCTGTTGAAAATATTTATCAAGCCGTATTCATATAATTCAAAGGCAGATTTCAAATCTGTCGCCGTTGTTGGCTCACCTTCCCTCAAATCTGTTAGCTGCATTTTTAAATGTGATGTATTTAACTCTTTACACACGGGATTTATTCTTAGGGGATGATAATGACAATTGTACTTTTCATAGTCTCTTTGAAATTTGCTTTCGTTATTGCTGTATTGAAAATGGTATTTTTTCTGTAAATGTATACTTACGCATACTAGGTATGTTTTATTGAAAATAATTATTACGATTGTTCAATTTAATTGTACGGCTGTGCACGGATGCAACACTAGCGCGCAAAGGCTGAATCTAAAGATATCCTCCAGGGAGTTTGCGGGCATGCATAGTATTTGTTGATGTGTCACTGGGGGTGAAATAAAATCTTATATCATATATTTTCTGGTAATTATGAGGCTTCTTATGTAATCTTGTGCATGTAGTAAAGCAAACCTGCTTTTTGTCCTTCCAAATCTTACAAGTATATGAAAAATCTAAAAACAAATAATATAATAGAAATTGAGCTACTGTCGCATGGTTTAAGACTGCTATTTTATTTGGTACTCTTTTATGACAGCCATGGTTTGGGGCTCTCCTAAACATTTCATATTTCCAAGATACGAGATTTTCCTAGATAATCTAGGATTACCAATGTTCCATGTCATTGTGTACCCATATTGGAAATCACGGACAACAATAAACAACAGGTCAAACAACAAGAAGAAAAATGGTACATAAGCGAAATGCAGAGCACAATTTATCTGGTTCTCCCCATGTATTTAATAGACATATTGTCCTGTAGTACATGGCATATATATTATATACATATATATTCACAAACGATGGCTCATGTGTATAGATGGGAAAAACAAACAGGAGATGAGTCGAACGTTGTTCAGTATATATGCCTACCTTTTACAGTTTCAAGCCGTCTCGAATATTATGCTAACCCGCAAATTGTATATTTTATATTTGTGTACAGTATATATATTTCTATGTATCTTATTTCTTGATATTATTATTGTACAGTATGTGCTTATCAGATCTGATTTATCCATCTATCTATTTATCTATTTATTTATCTATCTATCTATTTATCTATCTATCTATATATCTATCTATCTATCTATCTATCTATCTATCTATCTGTCTATCTATGTATCTATCCAACTATCTATCTATGTATCTATAATATGTATCTATCTGTCTATTTATGTATATGTCTATCTATCTATCTATCTATCTATCTATCTATTTATCTCTCAATATAAATCTATCTCTGTCTATCTCTATCTGCATTATACAGGTATATACACGTATAGACATACATGTAGATGTGATAAGTATACGCATGCACGTGTCTCTTCAGCAACAGGTTATATATAAACGTGTAGTTGTGTACTTTAGTTGTGTACTACTTGAGTCCAATTATGCATCAGGTTTCCGACAGGGATTACACTGTTATAAGTTTCTCGACAAAAAGGCAAATTTCCCTGGGATGAATTCTATTTACTGTAATAATTGTATCATTTATACCTGGGAATGGATTACTGTTGAGTGGGGACGAAGGAGAGATGCAGTCATAACGGCTATAAAGCTTGTGATTGTCAAGGATTCGTTACAAATGACGGAAAAACTAAAATAAACTCTCACATTCGTATATAGGAGCGTAATACACGTATTTGTAACCCTTTCAATCTCTCCAGATTTCTGAATAGATACTTTCAGTCTTCATTCACCGGCCCAGCTTTTTCTCTCCCTTTATTTCTTTTTTTTTCAATTACGCTTAAACGCTAATTAACATTTTCAGTGAAAAAAAATGCACAAGTGTATACTAGTTGTTATTCTGTGGTGACAATTAACAAATTAGTTCAATTCGGTGACAAAAAACACCTTGCAAAAGAGAAGTGCAATGCGTTAAGATGAAAGGTAGCTGATGTGAGCGTTTGCGAAGACGTTTGCAAATGCATTTTTATTTTGAAAGAAGATATGAAAATACAAGGTCCGTTGAATGTATAGACAATGACAACCAAAATTATATACATAGACATAGGAACTTTGTAATGTATGAATGAGCAATGGAATTGTATCCCGTTAATGAACATAAAACAACTGTCACCACATTTACAGTGGATGTAATGATGTAAGCGTATTGAAGAAGTGTAAAAACAAATAATAATACATAAATATAAAATTCTACCAATGTTCCTAGCGTCTAGTAAATAGTGTGACCGAAATGAAAATATTAGGCGAAATTCGCGGTTGTTATTAACGCATGGATCTTAATATAGTTTAGGGTTTGTTTGTTATTTTAAAATCTGATTTTGTTTGGAAAGCAGTGTGACAATGTGACTATTAATTTAAGTGAAATGGAGATGTTAAATAAACCACGATGATTGTATCGACATTATTTTTGTTTGTACCTCCTACAAATCATTTTGTTGCTCTTTAAAATCTGTCTACTTGAAAGGAGATGTTAAGGAAGTGTTACATTATTTTCGTAATACTGTACATATACGTATTTCAAGAAAATATAATTTTCCTGCAAATGTCCTGAAAAAACATCAAATTTCGAGTTTTATTGAATCCCAGTACTTTATTTATTATTCTGAGCAGTGAATTTAGATACAACTGCACTTTCCATGTATGTAATAACTGTATATCAGTCGCTTGAGAACAATTTGTAGATAATAGATTTTCCGAATTTAAGTTGATGCAAATATATATTTTC
>JZLH01S0291391.1:25454-38749 GCA_001188425.1 Eucidaris tribuloides
AAGAAGAAAGGAAAGAAGAAGAAGAAGAAGACGAAGACGAAGAAGAAGAAGAAGAAGAAGAAGAAGAAGAAGAAGAAGAAGAAGAAGAAGACAAAACAGTTTCTTTAAAGGATTTGTTTTTATGTCAACACTGACTTAAAATATGAACATGATAGAATGCATAACTATTAACTACACATCACATCCAATTGGGCTGGCAAAACAATTCTGTTTGTTTGCCTTACATTGAAAAAATGTTTGGCAATGAAACTTGCAGCTCCAGTTTGGGATAAGTTTTAACCCTTTTGAAGAATGCCTCAATTCCTCCTTCCTTTGCGTGTTACTTCACGTATACGAATCACATCTGAATTTTATGATGTTTTACATGAATTTTGTTTATTGCACGTAAAAATCTCAATCCATCGCACCTTTTAAGTTGCCTAATAACTCCAGCCATCTTCAATCTCTACGTCAATCTATGTGGGCCTATCTATCTACTTTAGTGGGAGAAAAGGTAAGACCCAGAAGGGAAAACAAACATTGGAATCATATTCAAATTATCTTTATACATCATTCCAATGAAACCAAAATCCGACCTTTTTAAACATCAAATGTGACTATCAGTAAATGTAAACAACAGATTAAAGTTTTTAGTTGCAAATAAGTCGAGGCTTTATATTTGATGCATAATTTATGTGGCCATAATAAACAATAAAATACTCAACTTCCTCATTGCGAACGAGATTGTATTCATTTTCAAGTCACGGTTGAATTCATCAATAAATTACCTCGTATATACAAAAATCAACATCGAAGATCGTAGAGAATGCTTTGAATTGAAGAGACCTGCATGTACATGACATTTTCCCCGACTCATATCGAGTGCGCTGATTCTTATACGCGCCATTTAAAAATGACAAATGCGTTTTCCAGGCGGAACTATACGCCATGTCGCATTATCAATTCCCAAACGGGCCCCGACTGCGAGGCCCTCAGAATGATGCTCTCAATACGAAACCCTGAAGACGTCTGTTTTCTACCGTGAACTTAGTATTGATAAGCACATTAAATACATGAATGGTGGACATTAATCAATAAATAACTTCTGGCTACGTGTGTAAGTATCCAGCGCTCATGTATAAATTCGTTAAACGCAAGACAACAGACGATCTATTTCATTTTCATCACTTAAAGCGCAAATATTAAAAACCGTCACACATTAGTTGTCTCAGCATTGGGTATTTAGTTAGAAGGCGTATAACGTGTTAACTCAAGACAATTGAATGTGTTGCATCAATGAAAGTGTTGTAACCTCTTTTCTCCGAATAAACACACCTTTCACACCACTTTTCAAATAAATAAAATCACGAAATTGAAAACGATTTTAGAAGTAAATGGATATTATTTGAAAAGCTATATTCCAAGTCGTGTTAAATGCGCTTGGGTGACTTATGAAGAAAGGGGACGTTTATTCGCACATGTTCGCACAAATGCCGTAAATGTTGTTATAATATTCAAAATAACTGTGCATTTGCGTAGAAAATTTGGCTTCATTTTTTTTATTCTACATACCTGGATACCAGTCTGTGTATAGACTTATATTAATAAATCATGTTTGTGCAAAATGGATTTGGCATCCTTTTAGTAGTAAGCTCTCTATTTCTTCAAATATTCACTCTAAAAACAATAGCGACAGGTTAGGGCTGCCTCTCTTCCATATTTCCACCTTATCATTTTAATGCCCGGAATGTCAGAATAACATTTACAGACAATTTCGAAATGTAATAATTTTACTCATGTGTGAGCACTGTCGGTTATAAACGGTCGTAGACCTACGGCTCTGTGATTTGGCGGTGCGCATACAAATCGTAGTAAATCAACCAAACTTCTTATTTCTTCGGGGGCATCAGCAGACGTTTTCGTGCAATCAATCTATTTGTCCATAATGTGAAGACATAATACATGCAAATGTACGTATGGGTGCTATTACAGGGTGACCCAGAAAACGGTACAGTTACAATCATGGTTATTTCCCGAATTATATGATCATCTTTATTGGTTCATCTGATGAACTATTTTTTTTTTCATGATAGAAAACACCAAGATCATCTATTTTGGTTTGGTACTTTTCATTTTAGAGCCATTTTGTGAACAAGTGTAAGTATGGTATGCGTACGCCAGTTCATCTAATTTCTTATGATGTCTCATTACCGCTTTGCCGCTAGAAAAGCTGAAATGCGCTGCTTTGCAAAATGTGTATGTATATGTATATGTATATGTATTTTTGGTATTGGTAAATGGGAATAAATAATTTGTTTGCCATAAAAATGAAAATCAATGAATATGTGCTGTAAAGGAATAAGTGTGTGTGTGTGTGTGCGTGTGTGTGTGTGTGTGTGTGTGTGCGTGTGTGTATGTGTGTGTGTGTGTGTGTGTGTGTGTGTGTGTGTGTGTGTGTGTGTGTGTGTGTGTGTGGTGTGTGTGTGTGTGTGTGTTAAAATAAATGTGGAAATGTGCTAACGTGGTTAACACATTAGCGTTCTCGACCAAACAGCCAGGTTTGGTTCCCGGTGGAGAACAGTTTTTCAGCTATAAATACTTCGACCAACGGCGGGTCGGATAAGGGGAACTTTGATTTAAGCTATACGCTCCCAATTCTCTTGTATCCTATTTCTCACAATACATTAACATTTAATGTATGGCTGTACAAGCTCGTGTCAGTACGATACAAAATATGCACAATTTCAGCAACAGAAGGGTCAGTAAATGCCATGATCCACGACAAATCTCACGTGCAGAATATACGGCATCGTGCATTGTTGATAGCTAAAACATCTTAACTGAAAATTGCAAATGTAAGACTCGTCGACATACGTCGGATAAATCTTGGCAGTTTAAAGGTATTCAAAATTCATTTATTTAGAACTCAATATTTCCAAAATCAAGTATACTGTTTAAAGTTTCTAATTAGAAAATTCCATAGTTGTATATATTCCTTTCTGTTGTACACATATTATCAGAAGCTACTGTGACGGTAAATTCGCGGCTTTATATGGAATCCATTTCTATTAAGGCCAAAGATTAACGCAGTACTGATAAATTAATGCCCGTTTCTCTTTAAGTAAACTAATTCAAGACAAATCCTTCCAGCCTGAATGTACACAATCACCAGTGCATATATTGGTATTTGTTTCAATTCATTTGGTTCTTAAACCATTTTTATTACTTCTGCCACCCATGTCACTGCCATTTTATGGAATTACTTCTTTTATTGAATCGTTATTCATATCATCATTGAGTGTATTTTGTTATTATTAGTTTGAATTTTTCTAAGGGGGACGGGGTGATTGTACATACTACTCTCTAAAATTTAGAGGATACAACCCTCATGAAAATACTCCTCCGTCACTAACCACACCACTCTAATGAATCCAGCATTATAATAAGTAGGTTAAGGACAGATTAAAACGAAAGTAGTAGAAGTCATGTTTTTAAAATCTTGCCTTCTGGGTGCTCTTACTGCAACCCACTCTTTATAATGCCAACTTTATTAATGTGGTTCATAACTGTAAATATTTATCATGTATATACCCAGTTCGATTGACAGTTCTTTAAACATCGCTTTGCATAATTTCTGCGCAATCTGTACTCGTGATTTGTAATGCGCCACGACATGTATTTCGTATTTTTTTCTTTTTCGCGTAAAGGTTATAGATGCATTCTGTGGATCGAGGAGTACATGTATACTGAATGCGCTCTTTTTATTTTAATCGAGTTACATACATTATTTACGATTAGTCTTTTGTTAAGTCTCCCCTAAGGGGTAATTCGGATCAAATTCCCTCGCATGGGCGAGTAAACAGTAATGCCGTTTTGGAATATAAATGGAACTCTTAGGAAAACACACCGCGCTTCGTGAACTTCAAAAAGCTCTGCTCTAGCCTACAGGGCGGCAGTTAAATGATATACGAGATGGGATCTGTCATGACAGGATTGTTTTAATACGGTAACATGAATGCGCGTGTAATACACGTGATGAAAATGGTGCTGATGGAACAGGGAGTCAAATATGGCAGCAAATTGCGATTAGAAACACAGCTTGTTACATTCATGAAGAAGGACAATTGATCAAGAAAAATCAGATTACCTCTTCGTATGGTACATACGTATTTGCAACTGCAGCAATCGGGATGTGCATTGCCTTCTTTGATATTTGTGATGATACACATAGTATTCGCTTGTAATGAGCATTCGTCATTATTTAAGATACATTGCATTATAAATCTTAGTGTTTCTAACCTTTAAATGATAATAATATCACCGTCTTACATAGCGCATAATACCATTGACAGGGTCTCTACGCGCCTAGAAAAAAGAAAAGACATTATTAATGAAGAAAAAAATGCTGCATCAAACATTCCAATTTCTAATTAATTATGATGAATGCGCATTACAAACATTGACAGAATAAAATAAATGTATAAAAACGAACCATCATGGCTCCAAAACACAGAATGATTACAAAGCCAATCACCACCCATCACAACTCCCAGCTCCACCTGGATGAGGCCTGGTAGCCTCCGTTCTCTGACAATTTGAGAGACACTTTAGATCTGGAGTGTAAGAGAAAATCAGATATTTATGATATGTTACGGAGATAAAAATCGATTTTATAATCGTCAAATTAAAATGTACGTCGACTGTGGCTAGTGAAAGGT
This sequence comes from Eucidaris tribuloides, assembly GCA_001188425.1. Lineage (NCBI taxonomy): Eukaryota > Metazoa > Echinodermata > Echinoidea > Cidaroida > Cidaridae > Eucidaris > Eucidaris tribuloides. The sequence continues at coordinate 30,152 of JZLH01S0291391.1, forward strand.
AAATATCTTTATTTTCTATTGTTTCTGTTTACCTTTAACTACTTTGATTCTCCAACTTAACTTCTTTTCATCTATTTTTCGTTCTCGTGTTCTAAACTAATCAAAATCAGTTTTTCTGTCCAAAAATCGGATGTTTCTCCTTAAATATTATGTTTAACTAATGAAGTAATATTGTTCATGAATGGAGTTTTCATTTCGTGTTTTTGTGCCCAGAACATGACAGCACATTCTCCTTAAGAACGCGACAGTGAAAAAAGAATATCAAGTTGTCAGAGACATACATGTATAGCATTGTCTTCAGAAAGACATCAGAGAGGAAATTTTAAGTAGTCAGAGACATTACATGGTATTGTCGGTGCTATTGCTACTTTTGATGTTGTTGTTCATGTTGTTTTTATTTTGGTTACTGTATCGTGTTACTTCGATATTGTAATCCCAGGGGTAGTTGTGCAACAGGTTAGGATATTATTTAACAGTTACATGTTTTTGTCGCATTCTTTTTATATCGATGCGGAGGCGTGGACGCTATAATCTCTGCAATGTGTTATAAGCCAGTTCCGTATACAGATCACCCTACGACTATCAAATAGCCGTGTCATATAATCCTAAACCTGTGGGATTTTGAATCTGTTCTTCATTTCATTATGTAGCCGCACATAGCCTGTAGCACTCTGTACTATAGTCCTCCATGTGTAATTATCCCTCTCTTAAAAATTTTTATGAGATGGTAAACTCATACAGTAAACCAACAGGCTGTGGTAAATAGATAATCGTTTGATTTTTTAATATGTAAAAGTGTTATGACATGCCGCTATAAGCGTAAACACCGGCTGATACTTTAAAAAATCCAAGTCCATTCGCTTCCCGGCTGTTAAATGCTACGGGTAATTTGATCAATGCCGACATGTTGGTTTGATCATCTATACCATGTCAGCTAAACGCGCTTTACTCTTACCACAAATCCATATTCATGAATTAAAAGTAAAGCGTCTCTTTTGCAAGCCTAGAAATTAACATTGTGTACTTCACACTGGAAAATAGAACAAAAAGATATCTGCGCAAAGTATATGAGCTGGAAACTCAGTTTTAGTGGAATTGTATTAACCGTTACGCTTTGATTTGAACTATTGCCTCGTAAAGTTAGAGGAAAATTATAACTCTACTCTTCTTCTTTCAGACCCTTACTGTGTATTTGTGCACATCGTATGTGATATATGACATTTTTTACGTTTCACAAATACGTACGATATGAATTCATGAATATGACAAATTTCATGCATAAATCAAATGCAGATTATCATTCATAGACCAATACATCATCGTGCGGCTGGCAGAAGGTCGTTATCAAATGTTCTAAGTAGAAGGTCGTTAAGAGTAAATTGCTTGTAACGTGACAACCATTGGATTATTTCACTGTAATCAAAGTATTGTGATCTTTTAGATCCTTTTATTAGTACATAAGGCGAAAATAGGGAATAAGCCTATGGGTTTCAAATTAGATGCTATTTACTGAAATACTACTCCTACACTCACACAGCTCAGAGAGTTTCGCACAGAATCTACCCATGGACCTCCAACGTCACTGACGGTTACCCTTTGGTGCATTTTTTCAGAATCTAGGTAATTTCTGGTCTTCAGATTTAACAGACATGTTGTTCATGAATAGCTTAAAGACACTGTATAACAATGTTTCCAGTTTAAAAAATCTGAGCTACATGATTCCACATGCTACTAGTGTTTTTGATACGGTCTAAAAATGAAGCCCTGAAAAAATTGCGGTGTAAAACAATCACTAAGTGCTTTAAAAAAAAAGTGAAAATCATTGAGAGACCATTCCAGCTTTTCTCCATAGACTGCTGTGTTGCAGAATTTCCTATCGCCCGATATAAAATTAATGTGCCAATTTGTATATGCACATATTGTACTAGAGACAGTATAACTGTCCAAACTTTTGTGTTCTAGGGTGTTTATTTGTCCATTCAAACACTGTCAGATATGTCAGATAGCAAAGTTCGACAATTTTTTAAACGGGTCTTCCAAAGTGTTATATAGTGTCTTTAAGGGCGCGAGTGATGATTGCAGTGCGGAGCGAAGGCTGCAAAATGAGATGCCTTTAACAACGTCCCAGTTTCAGCAGAGTAATCCCCACATACAGACTTCTGGCCCCTTGTTCTGCTTTGCATTACCTAAGCAAAGCTCATGAGTTGTCGCTTGATTATGAACGCTGACTCATGCTGTGGTACAAATTATTTAAGAGGATAAACTGATCCAGTTTAAGAACTGGTTTGTGAAATCATAGAAAGGAAATGTGAAAGACAGACACAACTGGCGTACATGTAGGCTGGGGGTGCACTGGGTGCACGTGCACCCCCCGCAGAGCCATATGAGTTCCGCCCCTGGCAAGCAAAACAAAATTTGCAGCACTTTTTCTGCTTTCAACAATGCCTGATTTACTCAACTTTAGTTCCACCTCCCTAAGATGTGCACCTCCCCATGTCACTTTAGTTCCACCTCCCGAAGATGTGCACCTCCCCGTGCCCAAACCAGCCTACGCCCTTGCAGACAGATATGCTTTATTCAGAGGAATACAATCTATTTTAGGGATGAATGATTGATGTTGTCTCACTGAAAATTATTCGCAATCTTTGAGGGAATCCAAACGTACGTATTGCACCCTCGCGGAGGAGAATATGCGACAGAGTAATCCGCGTTACATCGCTAGGGATGGAAAAGGAGAATGAGTTAAAATGAAGACCGAATTGACGGAAAAGAGTAGAGTGCTCGTGTGATCGATTCATTTGGAGAAGTGGCATGTGTGGGGGTAAATGAGGGTGTGATATTGCTGAAATTGGTGCTTCCAGCAGTAATTGTACACTAATCTGCCCATTAATTTTCGTGCATTGTAAGGCTGGGATGTTTACGTGGCTATTTTTATATGGATTATTTTGTTTTAGAAGAATCAAGTATACTAGAAGAATTGCCTAAAACCCCATGACCCCCGTAATCTGTTATGTGTGGAAATATAAGAATAATGACTTTAAACGAGGAATGCATGGACTAAAAGGACGAGAGAATTAGCTAGTTCGATTCAACTTTAACAGTGAACGTGTTCCGAATTTTAAAAAAAGAACGAGCAGGTAACTCGATCTGTTTCACATTAAAGATAATGTCGGAGATTAAAGGTCGAATATATTCCTATGTCATGATCTCTTATACTTGTTTTTTTCTTTATCACGTCTAGTATTTTGTGTGTGGTGTATTTGAAAAAAAAAATCCCTATGCTTTAGTTAAGTGACGGATCTTTATGCTACTAGTGCCTTTGATAAGGTCTAGAAATGAAGCCCTGAAAAAAATTACAGTTCAAAATGATCCTTAAATGCTTCAAAAATGTAAAAATCATTGAGGGCAGGGTTATAGCTACGGCGTTCGGCGCCGGTCGGTAGTAGCCGGTACAAACCGAAGCCGACCGGCACTGAGCTGAATTTATTAGTCCTCCGACCGGCACAGAAAAGCTTTAAAATGACTGTAAAATGTTTTGAATCTCTACATAAATCCTGTATTTTGAGCTTTAAACATCATTTCATTTAAGCGAAGATGTATTTTGTAAAATAAATACTTCCAAAAGGTTTTTTTTTCTGTATGGAAACCCAGGAGCGCTACGCTCGCTTTGCTCGCTCCGCTTGCGTAACTCCTTCCTACGGCCGGCACAGAAATCTTTCTAGCTATAACCCTGATTGAGAGACCATTCCAGGTCTCCCCCATAAACTACTGTCTTGCAGAATTTTCTATCGGCTGAGAATAATTCATGTACCGATTTTTATCTATACATATTTTACAAGTGACAGCATAACTGTCTGGACTTTTGTATTCTAGGGTGATTATTTGTCCTTTCAAACACTGTCAGATATGTCAGATGGCAAAGTTTGACCATTTTTTCAACGGGTCTTCCACAATAGTGTCTTTAAATGATAAGGTGCATGCATACTACAACATAAGTAAATAACCTTTGGAAATATTGAATCATTGCATGGAAATGTTAAGTTATGTTCTAACGGTAATAAGCTTACGATCAGATATGAGACTTAAATGGTAGGCGTACAGTATGTAATTTCCTTTTCCTATTTTCAAATAAACATGATAATCATTCATTAAGGATAATGATGATTCTGATCGATGATCACGTATGTTGTTATCGAGGATTATGATAAAAATGATGACACAAGAAAATGATTCTCTTTACTGTAATATAATGGATTAAGAGTCAATACCTTTTGCCGTGAAAATAATATTACGATTATTACTTCCTAAACTTTACGAGTCGATGCATGAGCGTACACTGTTACAGTGTAATTCTGATTACATCATATATTGCGTGCTACACGGACGGAGAAACGTAAAGATACATTTACAGTTGGAATACAATTTTGCAAATTTCTGTCTTAGTGTAAGCAACTATTGGTCTTACTTGAGAATCCTTCGGGAGCGTCCTGTGGTCACTCCATTCAAGAGTCGAAATTCAATCTTAAATCACCCCCCCTTCCTTTAAGAGGGAAACTTTATTCTCTTTAAAGAGTAACATAAAACATAATTATAACTTTATACACGTGTAACCAATACATTTCTAGTCTGAGATCATTAAGGGGTAACTTTTAAGATAATTACATGTGTACTCGTAAACCGTTGTCATAGTGGAGGATACATGACCATATTGAATTCAAACAAGACAACAGACTTGAAAATAAGATCCTTGTCCTACGTGATTGTAATAACATCCGCACAAAATACCACCGGCTGTGGCAATACATTACGAACAAAATGCAGCATTAAAAATGCCTTTGTATCTATCTCATAGGGTAGTAAGGTCTACGAGCATCACATTTATGTCCAACAATGAAAGGTAATTATGATAGAGAACCCCATGTAGGGCTAACGAATTAACGACACGCAGCTTTCGTCTGATGAAGATATGAAAGTACTCCTATTGAGAAGTTGTTGGATTAAAAAAAACACACATTTTTTTCTATATCACAGTACCGGAATGACTTTGTCGTATTGATTTGTGTCTATGTATACATACATCTATCTGTAGGTAACTGTGGTTGTTTACCTATGTATGCGTGTGTTTATTTATGTCGCTGTATGCGTTTAATGTGTGTGTGTGTGTGTGTGTGTGTGTGTGTGTGTGTGTGTGTGTGTGTGTGTGTGTGTGTGTGTGTGTGTGTGTGTGTGTGTGTGTGTGTGTGTGTGTGTGTGTGTGTGTGTGTGTGTGTGTGTCGTGTCTGTCTGTCTGAGTCTGTCTGTGTTTGTGTATGTGTGTACATGAGTGTGAGCGCTCACAAGAGTAATATTGAATGGACTTTGTGTTTGTGTTTGTGTGTATGTGTATGTATGTGAGTGTGAGTATGTGTGTAAGTGAGTGTGTTATGTATGTTTTTGAGAGTCAGTTATTGGGTGTGTGTGTGTGTATAATTGCGTGTGCACATGTGTGTGTGAGTGTGTATGTGCGTGCGTGTGTGTGTATATTTGTGTACGTGTAAGTCTGTGTGTCTTTGTGTGTGAGTGGGCATGTGTGTGTGAGTGTGTATGTATGTGTGTATGTATGTATGTGCGTGCGCATTGTTGTGTGTGAGTGGGCATGTGTGTGTGAGTGTGTATGTATGTGTGTATGTATGTATGTGCGTGCGCATTGTGTGTGTGTGCGTATGTGTGTGTATGTATGTATGTGCGTGCGTGTGTGTGTGTGTGTGTGTGTGTGTGTGTGTGTGTGGATGTGTGCGTGTGTGTGTATGTGTGTATGTGTGTGTGTATTTGTGAGTGTGTGTATGTATGTTTGTTTGTATGTGCGTGCGTGTTGTGTGAGTGTGTGTGTGTGTGTGTTTCAGTGGATGTGTGTTTGTTTGAAAGCGTATGTTTGACTAATGGGGTGAACCATGTTATTCGAACTAATTTTGAGAGATGGGGCCATTAGGAACAATGCCTATACACGCAAACCCAATTCTGTCATCGTTAATGTTTGGCCCTGTGCCAAACCGATTTTCACACTAGTACCTCTGATTCGTACTTTCTCCCAACAATGGTAAGGCTTGAAATAAGGACATTGAATATAATAGCCCCTACATTATAACATAAATGTAACCCACCTATCACCTTTTGCCATGAATAGACCATTTATGAGAGAAATATCAACGTTCAACATAATTTTCTAAAGGCATTATCCCTACCCTTTTAAAGACGTGTTTTGATTCAGAGGTAACATGGGGTTGCACTAGTTATTTTTATTACAGAAGTATAAATGGCCGATTGACAAGACAATTGCCACAAATGTTACTGTAACTATATTCAAGCTTCTTCGTGCTATGTTTGAGATAAATTCATGCAGTTTAACACACCATATAACTTACAAATTGGGTGTCGATGTTGATGATATCGAGCGTTTATTAGTTTAATTTGATGGTTTGATGTGCAGAAAAATATCTATCCACAATTGGAGAATTTAAACTACCTGTACGTACGTTTTTTATGTGCTATAGTGTAATGTTCCACTCTCAAACTGTGAATTGGGAAATAATAATGCTGTATTTCATGGCAGCCGCATTTTTGCGGGCATTTAATTAAATTTTGTATGTTTCATTTGATATTTAGAACATTATCTCCCAGCGATATTTGTGACTTCAAGTCCGTATCATTTTTGTTTCGTTTAGGTTTCTTTGATGTTTGTACCCACTAATCTGCAAATTGGGTGAGAATATTACTGTAATTTACGACAGCCATATTTTTAACGAGTATGCAATTTGTTCTGTTTCATTTGAAGAACAATATCCCATGCATTTTATGTCCCCTATTTGCTATTTCCATCACATCTATAATGTATATCGAGTTAATGAGCAATATACTCCCCTATGACTCGTGGTATATACCATAATTGAAAACAACGAGGACAAACTGGCAATATATCCTTGATCGTAAAATATTAATGTTAATGAAATCGAGGAAAGTGTTATTTCTCGCATTTCAAGGGGACGAGACCCAGAACAACAAATATCAATTAAATTGGGCACACTTACACCTTGTTCGATGCATCCATATTTACGACCTTGTCTACTGTTGTTGGTTACTTTTTGCTGTGCTTTTATTGTTTCATACGAGATTCTAAGGTTATAATTGATTTCAGTGTCAATATGCATATATTTAGTAACAAACGAAAATCGATTTAGCCAAATAACGAAAAGTGACGAGAAAAACAAAAGGCACTCGGTAGAAAAAGGAGTTCCACTGCAAGTATATAATTATTGTCACTATCATTTATCTAAATAGTACGCTTACACGTTTTTTATTCATTCATTAAAACTGTTAGTGAGCAGAGAAGACCTAGATATAAACATCCAATATTAGAAAGTATGTTTTATGGATATGGGTCCGTCAAAAGGTACATAACATTCAACTTAAATGGGAAGCAACTAGCCATTATCGTAGACAGGGGCGTAGATCCATGTTTCGGATTGGGGAGGGGCAAAAGTGAAAAAAAATCCAAATTTTTCGGCGCGATTCGCGCGCCAAATTGTAACACAGGATTTTGCTCGCAAAGCGCACCGAAAAATTGACAATTTTGTATGTTTAATAGTATGTTTATTCCATGTTTAATGGTTTAATAGTGCTTTCGAATGTTTTTTAAAACACATATTTGCATTGCATGTTATGAATTTTTTCTAATTGTCAAAATTATTGGGGGTAAATCGATATGTCCCCCCCCCCAACCATTTCATTGGTTGGGTGATCGTCCCCCTGTCCCCCCCCCCCGGATCGATGCATCTGATCGTAGAAACTGATAACTGCAGAACGATTAATTCTGTGAAATTATCGACAGGCAGGATACGTAATGCAGTTCGGTCTATATTGCATATATGGACGGACCTTGAAAATAGGTAACTAAATCACCATTCTTTTTACCGATAACAACAGCTCTAAACACGATGTTTACTTCAATTAAAGTAGAGTAAGTGATATAACTTAAACTCTGCGAATTGTTTAAATAATGCTCAAATTGGTTGAAGGATTTCGGCACTGTGTGATAATCCCGTGAAACGAAACACGCTTATTTTCTGGAAACAAAATCCGCTTCACTCTTTTATTCTCGTCTTCCTGTTTATGACCATAGGTATGTCACAATGGATACATGGGGTAAGTAACCATGGCAACCCATTTCACTGCGTCCCAGTTTCGTTGATGACATTTAGAATGTAATGATTTATTAAATAGTGCGGATCTAATAGTGAAAACATTGCATGAAGCTAAGGTGATGACAAGTGGTTTTCTGGCAAAGCTGGAATTGAGTGAATTTGAAGGACTATCCACAGATTATGGTTTGATGCAAATGTTGAATAATTCGATGATGATTATGTAAATACTTTAGTCGTGCATCCCTTCGTAATTCATGCAGTCTCTTGAGTAAAAGTGTCGCTGAGTAACGTGCGTGTGCAATAATTATTTTTCAATCCAAGTGTAATTTGTTTTCTCACTTGAAATACTTTACTTGCCAACATTTTGACACATATGGAGCGGACACAAAGCGGACAGCTTGTCCAAAATCCCCGGGGGAAA
>JZLH01S0291391.1:40000-55170 GCA_001188425.1 Eucidaris tribuloides
CCAAATAATCTTCGTACAAATTAATTCGTGCGAAGAAGTTTTCACTTGATACAGCAAAGTCTTCACTTTTCTTAAAAGCCACCATTCTCTTAAAGCTACTTCGAAGAGAGTTAATCTTCAATGAGCTTGTGCACACAAAACAGAAGTTGATACTTGCACATCGTGACGATAATAGAATTACAACCTGTTAATCTTCAAAAACGAAACACTTACTGGATCCTTATGTGTCAAAAGTATGTTAAATACAAATGTCAAAGAAGAAAATTCCAGCTATAAGTCTTAATTTAAACCGTGAATCAAATAAAACAACACAGCTAAAGAGGATGCCTCTAAAGCTTCACTTTATTAAAATGCGCGTTGCGTTAACGAGGTTAATTATTTGAATATCACAATGACAACTGATAATGAAATTAACATTTGTTAAATTTAAAAAAAATATACTTTGTTTACATTTAATTTCTCGGAATATATAATACCAGGCAATTATACCGCTAGAATCCAGCATGAATTCTTGTGCAGTATACCATTGGGTTACATTTGAATCACTGAAGAAAAGTAATAGCACAGACATGGTTAATACAAAATGATAAATTGATCATATACTTCATGTTGTTCTTCTGCTACTGATGATTTTAAAGAGTTCATAGACCTTTTTCCCTTTTACACTGCTGATATTTGGTTGCATGTACGTAAAGTATGTAGAAGAATATGCACTTTTCCCTTGAGGATAGGCATGATAGACATGGATAAAATGACATCGTTTCGCATCACAAATGTCATTTTTTTGGGCCACGTTGGTAAATTAACGTCATAAGAATATAAACAACAAGGCTAGTGAAAATCCTGATGAAATCAACGAAAATAAATTGTCAGTGTTTGTTTCATTGATAAAATAATGAAAGAACGTAAAATATTCCCAAGAATAACTAGTGGGTAATTAGAGAAAACAATTACTTTATCCATTTGGGATGTCAACAAGTCATTTTGTAAACATGTAACGTTAGATTTGTTTTCATACGGCATACATTAATGCGACCGTTTTACCACACATGATTAAACCAATATGTTGTCCGTGTGTAATTTCATGGTTGAGTGCTGTGAGATAGCTTTTCTAAGATTACTGTCGCGATCAAAGAACTTTCCGCGACGGTTGATCCACGGGGACGATGTTTATTAAAAGCGAAGGTGTAATAAAATGTGCAACTAATACTCAGTATGCATTAATGTATTTAAGCGGCTATGCCACACAATCATGCTAATAGACAAAAATGCAATTACTCGGTAGTGGGAGAACTAACTCGGGTTTAAACGCCGGCAACTTGGTGGGTTTATTTTTGTGGTCTCTGCACTGATGACGTATGCCCATGGGTGGTCACGATTCTTGGATTTGTCTAGTCTTACCATCAGACATTAGAACTTATCCCATGTACTACAGAAATTACTATCATAAATTAAGTGCCTTGAACTAAGACGAGTGTGGCGTGTGGTGAGGTCCCGTTCTTGCAGAGCATGGACTAAGTGAAGGGATAAAACGTGGGAGAGTGAATGTACTAGTACAGTGCGTCCCAGAAGAAAAAAAAACAGTACCCTAAAACAAAGGCTTTTTGTTCGGAAGCAATGGGGCATATGATTTTTTTTTTAAAAAAGTTCTAAATAAACTTTGACTCATGCTCTTCCAAATGATACAGTAAGCAAACTTATTTATTCATGCATCTTAGAGTCTTATGACTTTGAAAATTTTATGGGTAAAACCACTTGCTACACTTTTTGGCTTTGACACTATGCGCACCATGCGTCTCTCTTTCTCTTCCTGATATCAGTGTCTTAGCCAAAAAGTATAGCAAATGGTTTTTGGCATTAAATTTTCATAGTCATTGTACTCACAGATACATGAATAAATAAGTGTGCTTATTTTTTTTTTTAAATCATACACCCCATTACTTCGACACAATAAGCTTTCGTTTTAGTTTTGTTTTTCTGGAAGGCACTGTACTATAGGGGTAGAAAAAGTCGCATGGTCTGGAACCGAGACTATAATTTAGCTAGAGATCAGCTATGTGCTGACAACACGTCTACGGGATGCTGTCATTTGAGACAGTAGCGTAGCCAGCTTTTTGCCATTGGGGGGGGGGGGGCAAGGCACCCGAATGTACCGACAAAGTCCCGACGTACCGACATATTCATGTTGTGTAATGATAACAGTTAAATGATTTACGATAATAGTGAATAATTAATACACAGGGGCGGATCTAGCTTTTTGTTAAAGTTTTTTTGTACGAATGGTGATGGGAGAAATAAAAAAAATGCATGTTTGCGCGTCGAAGCGCGCCGAAAATTTCGAATATCGTAAGTGGCGACGAAGCGCGCCGAAATTTAGAATTTGTTATGTTGGTCGTGCAAAGCGCAAGTGAAAAGTTTAAAAATTGCGTATTTTCACGTCGAAGAGCCCGCGAAAATTAAAAAAAACTGTATACTGTTTTCCCGCGCAGAAGCGCGCCAAAAATTTGAGAATGGTAATGAAAATTGTTTTGCCAGCTGTTTTAAACAAAATTTTGTAATACTTGGTTTCTGACATCTACTAACATAATAAGACCACACAATTCTTCACTTGCAGCCAAGGGGGGAGGTTAAACCCCTACCCCCACCCTTGTAATCCGCTACTGATACAACTATAAAAGGTAATCCAGCAAACACGAAAGCCAAGAAAACGTTTCTCCTGCGTTCTAAGAAAGTCCGACGTCGTCGAAGGAAAACGTTTTCAAACTTTAAAAAACGTTTCCTTAGACCGATTATGCTTCTTCTACTAATAAGGGAATGTATGCGCGACGTGAGCGAAGCGAACGAGGCGTTCAGACATCTAAATGAGATTTTCAAGTCAAGAAAGTTGAAAGTATAATTTACAACGTATAAAAGCGCTTCTGAATGTTCGATATTATTTAATCAGCACCAGCATACTGTAATATAAAGAACCAGCACAAGTATAATCATGCAACAAATTTTGGTTATTCAACATGCTGGGAAGAAATTTCGAATCTATGAGAATAGGACGGTGGCAAAATTAAAGGCAATTTGTGGCTTTTGATTTGGCTGGTTCACGAGAGGAACGGCCGAAGGCAAAAATATTACCCCCACTACATGGTAACTATTGTGCCCCGGTATCGAAAATAGCGTTCTATTCTTTTTTTCCGCAAATTTTCCTAAATTACATGTTGCTCGAACATGTTGAATTTTCCACAGTTAATGTTGTAGCCTGTAAACATTGTCGGTACAGACATGAGTTGGCTCGGTTGATTGTGGAATCGTTGTCTGTGTAGTAACTGACTCAATTGACTGACTATGACCGCTAATTCAAATGTCATCAATCATAGATCATGACAGGCGTTTGCCTCTGGTACCTGAACACCTGACATGAAAGAAAATCACTCTAATGTCACGAGCGGAGCGAGCGAGCTGAAAAAAAAATGAATTTACATGAAAAATTAATTTTCAATATTCTTGTCGGTTTTATAAGAATTCGTCGGTAATAATTATTTTTGTCGCCGCATGTACCGACGGAGTCCCTTCGTGTACCCGACAAACTCCGGAATAAGCATTATGGGCAAACTGCCCCCCCCTGCCCCCCTTTGGTACGCTAGTTGATTTGAGATATATTTGAGATAGTAATGTAACCTTGTGGGGCTACGTCTGCAGCGGCTCGTGAATCTGGCCCGCTGAGCCTCCCTCACTGAGCATCGTAAAAGACGCGTTGCGTCAGACAAAACTACAACTTGTCCATTTAAAACTGGTTACAAAATAAATCATTTCGATAGAATGAGGTAATTCTTGTGAATGAGCATTAGTGAATCCATGACAACTAATCAGAAACAATGACGACCACGTATTTCTTCCGTTGTTTAAGCATCACCTTTATTTGACACGTTTGAAGCCATTTTGGAAACTGTTTAAACGTTGTTGCGATATGAATGACACATAAAATCTATCTATTCAATATGTTTATGTGACCATTGACTTATCAAATACGGTTTTTCTTTTATGAAAGATATAAAGAGATAGCGTACGCATAAACGTAAATATAGTTTGTGACTAGATACCAGATGCAACTCAATTTGGTTGTTAAAAAACAAAGATCGGTCATTCATTTTAAATGCCATTGCAAACTGAGATTGTATGTGATATGTGTGATATTCTGTATAGGCTATCAGGTCAAAGTAAATGGTGAACGTGCAAAATTCAACATAAAATTCGATCTCCCTCTACCGTTCTCATTTTGTGGCGGAATATTAATCTGGGAGGGTTTTTCACAGTAAATAAGATTATTGAAAAAGATTATTAAATTTGGGCCTACATCTAATAACAGGCGGTGTCTATGTGTTCCCAACTATTCAGCTAGTACCGCCTGTTTAAATATCTTCGTTAGAGTGACTGTCCACCCTTCAATTAAGTTGTTAATCCTGATTGGTTCAAGTGATAGTAAATGAGTATGTGTTAATTGTGTGTGTGTGTGTGTGGTGTGTGTGTGTGTGTGTGTGTGTGTGTGTGTGTGTGTGTGTGTGTGAGTGTGTGTGTGCTGTGGTGTGTGTGTAATGTGTGTGGTGTAATATGTGTGTGTGTGTTGTGTGTGTGTGTGTGTGTGCGTGCGTGTGTGTTTAGGTTATTTTTCCGAATATTAGTTATTGATGAAACTTTATTCCTGTCCATGATACTATTTATCTTGAAATTAAACTCAGAGCCTGACTGCTAGCTATTTTCAATAGTAGTGATAATCTTTTGTTCTAATGAAAATTATAGATATGCGTTCATATTTTATATATTTCTATGAAAGATAAATTGAACTATGCTTGATTAATTTGAGGATCATACAACCTTATCAGCATTATAAAAAAAAGTATTGTGCTCATCTGTTGTACGATGTCCATCTGTGTCATGGTTATTAGCACACACACTTATTAATTCGACTACAGAGATAAAATTGATTGATGCGAATAATTATGTGATCGTAAATGATTCGCTTCAGCCTAGATTGTTAATCTTTCACGGTGTTCATTCATTGTAAATCTTCCCAGGTCGTAGAAAACTCAATATCGCCAACAATACATTTTTTTTTTACATAAGTGAATCCAATTGCTGACATAATGCGCATCCTGCATCAGAGGCCAATTTCAATTTTGTTCTGCTTATATGACAATCTGCTTTACCAGAATTACATTATCAAGGGCTTAACTTAATGCTGGTATCCATTTTCCCGTCAATGGGGATATGATAACTTTTTGAGGAAATTTTCCGATTAAATTGAATGAATGCAATATAGTGTGTCATGTATCTGAAACTTCCAATGATTCGTTTTGTTTCCCATTTAGATGAAAGATATAGGCCTGTATTCTCATTTAAATCAAACTAAACCCGGATTTTTTTTAAATATATACGGGCCATAGAGTTTAAAATCGAATTTCATTAATCTGCTAGATACTTCTACACTTTTTAAAGTCAATAATTGCCTTATCCCAAGCATATATCTATTGAAATGGCACAATGTTTTATGCAAAACAAAGGTAATGGTTTTTTTGGATTATAGAAGCAACATGTTTTAAACGTCATTAGCGAATTGTATTCAAATTTCGTAAAAAAATTGATTATGCAGTATAATTTCAATATATAGGTTACATTAGATTGACATGGATTTACAGTAAAAAGTCAGGAACTGATCTAGTTTACAAATTATTGCGTTACAATACTTTCCCATTACCGTGGAATAGGGAAATATAATAAGAAATACTTTATAAACTTTGTAAATGTATCAAGCTCTCTTACACATAAAAAATAAAGTGCATGTGTAAGGTCGACGTCTTCTGTTTCATTTAAAGTTACAGGATCACTTTCAATAAAACGTCACTTTTACCTTTAGACTACTTGCGATGGACATGCCGTTGAATATTGAAGATTTTTAATAATCTAGAATGCGATAAATGCACAAAGTACTAATTGCTGATTAAGCTAAGTGTCTGGTTAATGAACTGACTCAATTTAGTAGCACGGCTTAGTAGCATTATTTCATGCATATACTTATCTGCATGAAATGCATAAAATGTGTCATGTAGCAGGAGTGCATATGATACATTCGTAATTGTAAATGAATTTAACATACCATACACATATGCAGTGCAATAGTCTAGAAGTAGACTAGTAATTTGGTATCGGCTACACAATAATTCAATTCAAAATCTAACGGTCACTTTAATACAAACAAAGGAGAGTTTCCAGCTCGTATACTATGCCAACGTACTTAAATGGTCATTTTCTTCTCAACACCTGTGTATGTGCATGTACACAATGTTAAGTTTTAGGCAGACAGAAAGATTCACTTCCTTTAAGGTAAGAGCTGGCATGTGGGTGGTCACCCCTACCCCAAATAAAACAAGTTACTGTCCTTCTCCTCTCAAGCTACTGTATATTTCCCTCAAAGCAATGCTTATATTAAAAATTCTTGACTGAAAATAGAAGACGTGACTGCATTTAATACCGACATCGTCACCTATGCACTGACAGACTAGCCAATTGGCGTGATAAGTAATGTACTCCTGCAATTTAGCGGTCGTGTCAATTAACAGAGAGGCGTAGTATAAGTTCACAGGGCATGACATTCTGGGGATCCAAGCCGAACGTGTGCGAGATTGGTGCGAGATGATAAATTGGCGGGAAAGTAGAAGTGCCCGCATCTGTTGCCTGTTGCCTATTTTCGTCAGAATGTTTATGAGGCGCTAATCTGGCAAATACGTGTGACGAGGTAGCTTAAATTGCACGTCGTTTACCAGGTGTCATTATACAAACTGCCTGCCCTTGAAGGTATCAGGCAAAGTACAAAAGTGTGTTATGTGCACTTGTCTGCGCGGTCAAAGGTCTGCTTCTTCCATCATCTCCTCGTCTATTCATCATCATCATCTTTTTCTTCTTCTCCTCCTCCTCCCCTCCTCCTTTTCTTCTTGTTCCTCTCCTTCTTCTTCTTCTTCTTCTTCTTCTTCTTCTTCTTCTTCTTCTTTTCTTCTTCTTCTTCTTTTTCTTCATCTTCTTCATCTTTCTTCTCCTTCTTTTCTCCTCCTTTTTCGTTTCTCTTTCTTCTCTTTATATTTCTTCCATTGCTGCTTGTGCTTTTCCCTCCTTCCCTTCCCTCTCTTCACCATTTTTTCAGTCTTTCCTCCTTTTCCTTTGTTCAGATTCAGATTCAGATTCAGATTTATTTATTGTCATGTAAAACATAAAATTTGATATGCAGTCTGAACATAAATGATGATACATAAAACACATGTCAAGAAAAATATATCAAATTATACTTAAAATACTGCCCCAAATGAATATACATAAAAACTCTCAAGACACAGAATAACATTCCACGCATTAAAATACACACACACACACACACACACATTGTTGTATTCCCTTTTTTATTCTCCTTCTCCTTCCCTTCCCTTCCATTTCTCTCTCTATATCTTTTTATTCCTGTACCCATGTTCTTCTCTACTCTACATTCACCACCTTGTTCATCTTTCCCCTCCTCCTCCTCTTCTTTTCCCTCCTTTTCTTCTTTTTCGTCGTCGTCGTCTTCTTCTTCTTCTTCTTCTTCTTCTTCTTCTTCTTCTTCTTCTTCTTCTTCCTTTTCTTCTTTTCTTTCTTTTCTACTTGTCTCTTCCTTCTCTTCTATACTATTTTTGTTCGTAATTATTTTCCTTTTTACCTTTATGCAAGCTATTTTTCAGTATAAATTTTATTCTGATTAAAATACAGTTTGTTGATTCCGCAACGAAAATTATGACGTACTTTACCAGTGAAGTGTGTGTAAGCAGCACGACGTGGCCTCACAGAAGAAGAAGAAAAAATCCGCGCCTCCATCGATTGCAGGATGCACATAACTAAATCAACTAAGAACAGACGGAGCTGCTCGGTCAAAGCACGTTTTTTAGTTCCTGTCCAAATTGTTATGGTACTTTAAAGATTGTGATCTTGATTTTCCACATCGTCAAAAGTGCTTATCATTATTAAACCGAGCCAACATCCGATGTAAAGCACTAGAGACTTCACAGGGAATAAAAGCCCCCCCCCCCCGTTAGTGACGGTGAAGCCGCGACCAGTGGTTGTGCCGGCAGACAGTACCTTTACGACCCACTTTTATTCTTACCATCATTTTGTACCTTAAAGGGAATTTGTAGGATTGGAAGGAGTCTTGATTTGGGGATTAAAATCGCTCTAAAATTATCTACATTGCTGAAGGCTTTAGCTGTTTAAATTTCATGGTAAAATGTGTAACACTTTTGAAATAATCACCATCAGTATACATTGTGATAGGCGAATTTGTTCCGTAGCTTTGCAGGGGATCAATTTCTATCATAGCTCCAGATTAATTCAATACTGGCAGATGAACACTTGTGTCCCCACAAGTAACAATATTCGAGACAAATCCTTCCAGCCAGGAGATACACCTCAGCTGGTGTATATTTGGTATATGTTTCAACCAGATTTGGTTCATGAGGTATTCTTTTACTTCTCTCAATCATGTTCTTTAAAGGGAGAAGGAGCCAGCAACTAACAGGCATAAGTTAAGAAAAAATGACACTGTGAGTATTGTGAGAATTTTGGTACATGGTGATAAAGACAGCCTAAATAAGGGGTACTGTGTGATACTCACCCTCAGTAAGGCCCTATGAACAGATGAATGAGTTAATTTGTGTTTATTTTACGTCTTTGCAAGTTTTATCCCGGGATAAAACTTGCAGAAACAGCTATAGGGGGAGGAGTTTATCGATTCAAACAGTGCATACATTACCACGGCGCGACTAACACATGTTGGGTGGCATGCATCGGTCACGCATGGTCAGCTCCAGACCAGTGCACGTGCGATCTGATTGGTTGGCAAGAACGCATTTTTTTTCTTATCTTATGCCTGTTAGTTACTGGCTCCTTCTCCCTTACCAGGGACTCGTTTTTCCAAAATCACTGGATCACCCCTGTAATATGAATATTCAACTACTTATTTTTATCTCATGAAACACAAACACCGTGTTCAACGGAAATATTGAAAATACTAAATGCACAGCCGTAAAAAAAAGAAGCCAGAGACGCATATTTTTTGCCCTGAAAGAAACCGATTGAGTCAGGTTATATTTAATTGTTCTAGCAATGTAACGTACTAAATTTCTAAATTTTTCACTCAAACCATATCTTAGACAAAAGACATGTTCAGACAATAGTACATCAATGTAAATTGTTACATTAATACTAACTACTCTTTACTTTTCAGGCCACAAACACATCAATAGTTTGGTTTATTATAGTTTCGGACAAAGTGATGCAAATATTTGAAATACTTTGATGTTCCATATAATCAAAAAATGAAAATGCACTCTTGATAAACAATGAAACATAATATATGGCACCACATTTAGGGGAGGCGTCATGGCGTAATGGATAACACCTTGGCTTCCCGACCTAGAGGTCCTTGGTTCGAGCCCACGTCGTGGCGGTTGTGTCCTTGGGTAATGGCACTTTATCCCTTACTCGTCCGTCGGACTTGAAGCGTAAGCGGAGGTCTCTGTTGAGACAGAAACACCTCAGCACGTTAAAAACCCACACTTATCGAAAGAAAGGGTGAAACCCGGTGTGATGGCCATTCCTACACTATCAACTTTTCGGGCCCTTCTATGGCGTGTTATAGGTCGCACATCCAAATTCAGCCGGCGCGCAATGCCTACCGGGAAGGCAGTACAATGATGAGGTCATTGCCTGGATGTACTAAAAATCTTTAAAATATAGCAGAGTGGAAATTACACATTTTGTGGTCTGATATATTAAGCGAGGACTATAGCTTCTACTGTGTGCACAGTTGGATAAATCAGGGTTGTTGTATTTTTAAAGAATTTTTTAGTGCAATCTTACAAGTTGGCTATTTCTAGCATTCAGCAGAGATTCTGCATGGTTAGTCTTGAACGGGCGCTTAACCTTTTTTAGAGCTGGAAAACATCACAAATCATATTTTTTATTTGAAAGCAGATATAATTTCCCTTCACCTGCTTCGATTTCAGAAATTCTACGTTTCGATTAAATTTTGAGATGTTCTTTGAAGTTGCCGCATTTAACATAGGTTTCTATGGGCCCTTGGAAAGGTGCTGTGTAACCTATAGCTGCTGCCTTGCTGAAGGATACATGGTCCAATTGTGTGCCATGCGCAATTCAGCCTTTGGGCTGCCAAGCATGAGCTATGTATACCGTTGATAACTAACTAAATAAATAAATATTTAATATCCAACCATTTATGCTTAACAATTTCTCTCACATAAAACGAATTCATACGGAAAGCACAAACTTTATTAAGATAAAAATCTTTACTCTATACATGTGGCAACGCCTGTTTGTAGTGAGTGCATATAATTATATACAAAAGCAAACATACACACATACACACACACACACACACACACACACACACACACACACACACACACACACACACACAACACACACACACACAGACACACACACATACACTCGTATCTATATCTATATCTATATCCCTCTCTATATATAATGGACATTTCACTATTGCTGAATATATTTTTGCACAATTTTTTTACCATGTTATTACATCACTGAGCTATCATGCTCTTCATGAGGCCTGGTTCATCAGAGTGCGCTCAGACTTGCGCTATATAGTGTGATTAAAAATTAGAGAAAGAAAAACATGCAATTCGCTGATAAATATAGATGCCCGGCATTATGTTATAGAATTACTGTCAGCAATACCGAGTTCCCACGCATACACTTAAAAATAGCACTCGAACAACAGAACCTTGAATCGCTCTTAAAGATGGCAGACGGAGAAATATTGACATTTTGCTCTCATTGTTGTCTCTCATTAATGTATGGCTGCGTACACGACGGAAGATTGAGTCGCTCCTGACAGACCTGTATACGAAAGTGCTCCAGTTGAAACTTCATTAAAGAGGCTTGTATTTTACATCGACGTTGATTTTGCCGGTGCGGTGACGTAGAAGAATAAAATAGAGCGTTGAACGCCCAAAAAATCAGGGACTATTTGCCAAGATGACGTTTTATTTAAAGGCACTTTTTAACATTGTGGAAGCACTATTTAAAAAAAAATTGTCAAAATTTGATTTCTGACCTACACGGCAGTGTTTACATGTACAAATAAACACCTTAGGACACAAAAATTTATGCAAGTATGCTGTTTCTAGCAAAACATACACAGATTACTATTAGAATATAATTCTAACTCTTTGCACGCTAAATCAATTCTGAGGAGATAAAAATGACGATTTTTATTTTGACGTTTTCTTTAAATCTTGCTTTCCTTATTGCACTATCGATACTAGTAATTATTCTTTAGATGTTGCTTCAGCATTATGGCAATTTGTTAGCTTTTCTAGTACAAACATAACAGAGAAAACTGATTAATTATTACTATTTTTTAAATTTAATTGTACGAATGTGAAAAATTGCAACGTTCGCATGCAAAAGGTTAATTCCGCTGGAGAGAAAGTCTATGACACAGCAATCTATGGGAAAAACTGAATGGTCGCTCATTGGATTTTATTGTTTAAAACCCCTTAATGATCGTTTAAAAGTACCTTTTTTAGGGTTTAATTTTTGGACCTGATTTAATGTCACCTCATTTCCTTTACTTTGTATTACAGTGACTTTATTGTTACTTATTTTTTTCTACTTAACGTAAGAAGATTATTTTATATTTCAGTTTGTATTAGTAATAGCATTCTCTTAACAATATTATTCTTCAAAGTTGGTTCCCTCTTTTATTTCTGCCAAGCATTGCTTCCTTTCAAAGTAGTGTTTATTGAAAGGACTAACACTTAAAGACCCACTGTCATTACAGAAAAAATGCCCTCTTTTGACTAAAATCATGAAAAGGGTGCTCTAATGACACCCATAATGCAACAGAACAGCGGCATGACAGTGTAAAAAATAAAACACTTGATTTCCTCCCACAATCTGTACACTATGGTACTGTAACAGTCCATGTTCGTGAATGTGTCTGTATTCCAGGACTAGTTGACATCCTTCCAGTGCTTGAGTTGACCCTCGACAGTGGGCCTTTAAAAAGTAAAGAAATGCAGCCATGCATTAATAGATAAGAAACTAAAAATGACCAACTTACGAAATCTATCACCTTACGAATCAATAGAGTAAGGCCTAAGAAATGAATGGCGTAATGTTAAATGACATCATAAAAAGAAAGTACAAACAAACAAAATAACAGCATAATTTTGAAATGATAACGTTTATATTTCACACTTTAGGTCCACAGGGATGGCCCCTGTACTATCTTTTTTCACTCGGTGCGCTCGTTTTTCGAACTTGATAACATATACGTGATCGATAGCATCCATAATGCATGTATCTGATGCCACGCCATGTTCTCAAGTCTCTATCTTTATTGTGGCGATTATTGTAATGAATACAGATATTACTGAACGTTTAACAGCAACACGGTCTGTGGGAGGGTGAAATCGTTAGAAATTCATGATTTTCCCCGGTTCGCTCTCTCCCTCTCTCGAAGACTGATTTTCGTCTCGCTGTTTGAATTTTCATGGGTTTCCTGCATGCGGTGTGGGGCGTCAGTGGGATCGATAATTACAAATCAATATACTCGGTCAAAGGTCAAATCGGAACCCATTCGAGGGTATGCGCGATTCAATGTGGGGGAAAATCAGAAAAAGCACGATTATCTACACATTCAAGTGTTTTTGACATCCAGTGATTCTTCCAACTCGCTGATTTTAAATAACCCTGATTTAACACCACGAATGATGCGTTTACTCCAATGTTAGTCTTTCTTGCAGGTGACACGATGCGTTTAGAAATTTAAAGTTGCAAGTTCATTGTTAATCATATCTGGACTTATGTGAAAGGAAATGTTGAGATGATCTGGAAACGTCTTTATCAACAGATTCTAGGTTACATGTTAAACTAATCTGGTTGAAAACGAACATACACGTGCAGATACACACATGCTCGCACATATTAATACAAACTTATTTTGGTTTAAAAAGATAGGCTACTTGTTTCGGTTGTTAAATTAGTTGTGTTTAAGGAAGTTCGTAATTAAATATTTGTATTAGTAATGTTAAATTGTAACAGTAAATTGTGTATCTTATGTCGCTGGCAATTCATATTGTTTGGTGTTTTTTTTCTACATAATCACCTATGCACTTGGCGTTTTTAGCGTCATTGTTTGTATGTTAACCTTAATACTGTATATGACCTGTGTACAGTATCTTTTTGTTACACCTTGTATTTCCTAGCTTGCCCGGGGATATTCTGCGTATCCATGTTAACGTGCTTTGGTTTATCAATATATTAAACAGTCTCACAGTGTTTCATACAAACACCAACACAAACACACGTATCTGCATGCATAAGGTCTTCGACCCGGTAGGGCTCACAATAAATTATTCATTTCACATTTATAAACGAGATTGCTTTATTTTGATTGCACCCGTGCGCCTCTTTGTTATGAATGAAATTAAATCGTTACCTTCGATGCTGCATGGTTACAATGTGGTTGATACACATGGTACACTTGATCAATGGGTGAAAAGTTGTTTCAAGCAAGAGTATAGTTTTGATCGATCAGACAAAATTTGTGATAATCTTTCACAAAGTATTCTATTGTCACCCCAGACATCAGAAAACCACACCAAACCCACTGAAAATTATTTATAGTGATGTGTAAATTAAAGGAGAGCATCTAGCGGTATGTACATTACCTATTGGGAAATAGGAGTCCCCTCGACATTTTACATTCTGAGTAATTTCTCAAAAATAGGAGGGTTTCAGAGCGAGCAATATTCAGGGCCTTAATACATCATATAGGTGTTTCTAAAAAATGTAATTGCCAAGAATTTCATTTTTACCATTTACCAAACCTATACCTTGGCTTTACGAAAAAAGAATATGAAATCTACGTCATTGTATTTCTTTCACTCATATCATTTTTGCACCACAGCCGGCTTTTTTGTATAATGTATATGCCCAGCCATTTGTCATCTTTGCTGTTAGTTTTACAATCCAATGGTGACAGAGGACCTGGTTCTTTTGATTATTTTATGTACTTCTTTATTATCGCCAGATTAAGTATAATGATGATTTATATATTCGTTGCTTGACTATTCAAAATGCTTGTTCAGGACTACTTAACGCCATGTTAGGCGTCCACATTAACACACTACAACAGTTAGAACAATCGCAAAAATAATTGCAACAAGAACAACTGATATTGAATGTTTTCTTGGCATCAATCTAATTATTTCCATAACGTTACTAAAAAGATGAATGAATTACGTACCTGCCAATGATACGCAATACACACCGATACGAAGTACGTGCCTATACAGGTTGTTTTATAACAGGTGTTTCTTATGTGTCATGAAGGGGGAGGGGTGGCTGCAACATACAGTCACCGTTAACCGGTAAAGGTGTTGTGTAAGTTGAAACGTGGGGTTAAGAGAAATGTCAGCTAGTGGATGCTAATGAAGACCTTTCATCTTAAAGGCATCGTGTAGCAATGTTTCCAGTTATCATTATTTCCCATGCTACCAGTATCTCTGATAAGGTCTAGAAATGAAGCCCTGAAAAACTTGCGGTTCAAAACGATCATTATGTGCTTTTAAAAAGTGAAAATAATTGAGAGACCATTCCAGGTTTCCCCCATAGAATGTTGTGTTGCCGAATTTTCGTCAGCTGACAGTGATTCATGTGCTGACATATATTTTGATAGTGACAGAATACGTGCCTGAAGTTTTGTGTTCGAGGTGTTTGTCTATTCAAACACTGTCAGGTATATCAGATGACAAATTTGACAATTTTCTTTTTAAATGGGGCTTCCACAATGTTATATAGTGTCTTTAAAGTTTCATGGAATATAATCTTCTGAGGGATACATCTGTTTCTTGAAGTGGAAGAACGGGTGGTTGAGGCGGAGACAGGCATGTAGCCTTATTGCTCCTGCATCGTCTCCTTGATGGATGATTCTTTTAGATTTGTACTTCTTGCCTCCCTTCTCCTTGGATTTGGGCAACTTCTTGCTTGAAAAGGTGAAGATGCCTCCAGGAATACAATTTAATGTCGACAAGTCGTCAATTCAAAGAGCG
>JZLH01S0291391.1:64699-84241 GCA_001188425.1 Eucidaris tribuloides
GAAAACTTTAGTGGAATTACAATGACCGTATTCTAGGTATTTTTTTATATTATTTTCAGATTTCTCAGACATGACTTTCAGCATTAGCCTAAGGGTATGAGTGATGTTTCTTGCTTTGCTGAGGGATGGGTGTAAATAGTTTAGTTTAATTAGTTGAGATCTCGTTGCGTTTGATAGCTTAAATTGCATTTAAATGCAAATTCTCCAGCAATGGGTTTATTTTGTCTTAATTTGTAGCAATTCTTGCCCTGGCATATTTTTTTCGGAGGGGGGGGGTAATTTCTGCAATAGTTTGGAATCCTGGAGAAGAAATTAGGGTTTCCGTCAATAGCATCGCTTGCGTGCGAAGACCTAGATAATTAATTCATAATTACAATGTGATCATTGATTACAAGTATCATTTATCATTCGCCAGAAAGTTAAATCCCCTTTAGATTACGTGAGCGTCCAGTTTTGTTATTTGCAGAAACCTGGTTTCAAGGAAATGTACGAGTTTGGCTAAAACACCTTCGGTGAAGATGTATCTGAAACATGATAACATAGTTATTTTAAACTTCTGTAAAACCATCCAAACATAATGAGAGCACGTTCGCCGTAGACATGTAACCAAATATGAAGAATACAATTACATTCTCTTTTATTGCGAACAAGTGTCTGCAATTGCAAAATAAGTTAAATCGTTACAGATTTAAGCCCTAGAGAACCGTATAAAAATGACTCATGACAAAAGTAGGAAAATTGGGAACATCTTCTGGGTAATCAAACTTGCAACATTCATGCGAGGCACATCATGTACACAGCCCAAAGGTGAATGTTGTAATTGAAAGTTATCTACGTGACCACGTGACTATCTCTTCAATGCCTTCTCTTGTTATTTGTGATGTATATGAAACCGACCAATCAAATCGGGCGTAACAAAGTGATGAAGTATGACCTAACGCAGTTACTTTCCGCGCGTCATAATCCACGACAGTGGGGCCAGCATAGCCTCCTACTCATGTTAACTTAACAGCGATGGGCCTGTACTTTGAAGAAAAAAATTCAAATTTGGGTTGCCATTTGAAGGGTTTACTATACATGACAATGCACACAGAAAATTTAATATTTGGTCAATTGCTGTGGGGCAGTTATCAATAATTTCGTATCAATGGGAAAGAAGATAATTACAACTGGTGTACATGTAAATGTTTGATGTGTCTGAGAGTATGGATTTATCTTAAACATACCACTGCATTCAACGACATCATCAATCACATGATATTACACCAGTTCTTTATCTTTTTATCCTTTTTGACTATTACATATACACCCTATTCACCACTAACATCGCAACTTAATCTCCTACTATTACTACTAGTATTTTACTACTAGTACTACTACTTCTACTACTACTACTACTACTACTATTACTACAACTACTACTATTACTGCTTTACTGCTACAACTTTTACTAATGTGTATTTTACCACTGCATGTTTGACCTTCAGTATTTATTTCTAAATAAGATCGTTATCGAAGTCGGTGTAGTGTCACCTGGACGAGGTAGGCTAACATTCATGGATTCGTCTTCGTAAGATGTCAATATATTACCTACATCTTATAGGTGACACTTTTCCAACTACTTCTTCTTTTACTACTACTACTACTACTACTACTACTACTTTTACTACTACTACTACTACTACTACTACTACTACTACTACTACTACTACTACTACTACTATTTCTACTATGAAAATTAACATAAATTTCCACTTCTTACGACTTCTGCTATTATGTTACTACATTCTACATTATCACTCCTACATCTGTTGCAATTATTACTGCTACTGCTACTACTACTATTGCTACTACTACTTCTACACTTCCATAATTATTACTACCACGTTTTGACCGTATTTATTTTTAATACAATCATTATTAAAGTAGGTGTAGTCTTACGTGGACTGAGTAGGTTGACAATCATGGATTCGTCTCCATAAGATATATTACCCCCATCTTCTAGGTGACACTCCACAAAAAAAGTGAATAAATTCTCGATTTCGTTTTCTTTTTGCTGAAACGCAGCAATGATAAATCAGAAGAAGATGAAGTAGAAAAGGTAAAGAAGAAGAATGAATCTTTCAGATTGACCAGTTGATTAAAAAGGGCGACACAAGACATGATCGATCTCACTTTGATCGATTTCTTTGAGGGAGCCAACAGGTTCACGGGGTCACTTTATCTTAGAAATTTCGGTTACTCATATATGCGTGTGTATTTGTTTGTTTATGTGTTTATTTTTTGTGTTTATGTGTGTTCATATGTTTGTTTCTGCGTGTTTGTATGGGTAACTGCGTTTTTCTGGGTTTAATGTATATGTATGCGTGTGGTTTTCGATATTTTTCGATGTAAATGTATTCATTCCTGTATTTGCAAGGTTGTCTTTGTTTCTGTCTATGTGTGATTCCATGTTTGTGTACTTTATGTTGTATGTTACTACGTGTGTGTGTGTGTGTGTGTGTGTGTGTGTGTGTGTCTGTGTGTCTGTGTGTCTGTGTGTCCGTCTGTGTCAGTGTGTGTACTTGTGATAGAAAGGAGCTCCCAACATTGTATATCCGTCTAGATTGCATTTTGTTTAAACATTCCCAGATCAATGGCTTTCGATCATATCCACCATTCTCTGTAAACGTTGTAACCTCATAAGCATTCACTAGCACGAAGTGAATGACAGCTGCTTACCTGAACGATTTACAACAACTTGATTAAAATCGGTTTGATCGGTTGTATACGACAGAAATGACTAATGGATACGGATTGATATAAACAAGATTTATGTACACGAATACATGGCGAGGCGGCGCGTGACGTTTCATAATAGACCTGAACACACCAGGGACATCAAGCTTGATGGAATATAATAGAACTAAGTTAAGCAATTGATAAATAGTTTGATCGGGCACTTATTTTTATTGTTTGTTGCTTATGAACTCGTATATATCTGGGGTAAGTGTTTCAGTTTACATTTCGCTTGGTAAACTAGGGAACGAATGAATTTGTAGAAACTGGAGCCAGAAAAGATAACACGCCAAACTTTATATCACTTGAACAGCTTGCCTCTTCTTAAGAGCTCCAAAGATTTAACAAGCATCTCAATCTCATTAAAGTATACCAATTTTATACGATTATATATTAAGATATTATTCAATTCAATTCATGTTTTATTTCATTAAATACATGTTTAAAATAGTTTACAATACATACAATATATACATGCTTAAAAGCATACAAATTATAATACAGTCATTAACTAAAAGAATAGTGATGATTATGAACAATTGCATATATTACACTAAATTGGATATTTAAACTCTGAAAATGGGAGAGTGAAGAACGCCAACAATTAGAAGGCTTGTACAAATAAGTCAGTCCACCATTAAGTTGAATAAATGTAGACAAATATAGATAACAAAAACAAGAACATTTACATTACAAAACCAATATTTTAGCAGACGGATAGGTAGAACTTAAATATACTTAGACAAAGAGAAATGCTTGAAATTACTTATAAATGAACGAAGAAGTTTACAGTTTAATACTGATTAATGTGAAGAACGTTCCATGATTAGTGGACCTGAATATCTGATACTCTACAGTTTTTGATTTACGTATTGGCCAAAAATGAATTAAGTTACTGTTTCTTGTATTGTAGGAATGCACTTTACTATTCAGTGTAAACATAGAGTTGAATGAAGACGATAATGCATTGTGGAAATAATGAAACATAAATATAGCGATTTGAATTTTATTAATATCATAAATGTTTAAAGCATTAATTTTCTTAAATAATGGTGGAGAATGCTCAGTAAAAGAAGAATTGTTACATATGCGTAATGCCCTTTTCTGTATAAAGGGTAGGTATAGATGTATAATGTTATTTAAATGTAAATGTATTATACAATTTTCATTCTATTTTTCAAACCAGGAGACACGAAAACATTCAAGCTCCAGTAATACATTAAGTGGTTAATGATAAAACGGCCGCTTCGGAATGAGTATATCTATTTGATTTAAACCTTTTATAATGAATGTGTCATCAGTATCTTTCCATGTTCTACATAATAGATAGATGGGTGGGTAGATTGAAAAAAGGGAGAGAGAAGAAGAGATACGGAGGTCATGGAATGACATTTAGAATTGAATGGTAAAAAAAAGCACATCTCGGTACTGTGGCTATATACTGCCTCATTCAATGGCTATCAAATTAGTGGAGGCGGGAACTGTGACGCTTTTCCCGACCCCTGGTATTAAATATCAAACAAAACATCGATGAAATCAGAGCCTGGAATCATGGAATCACACATTCAAAAACAAAAATTCGAGTGGATTAAACGATTTGTCGAGCTCTTCGGGGTGGAAAAATCACAGACTCGGCGTTGAAAATAGTATCGTTTATTCATAATTGTAAGGTATTTTGTGTTGTGGGGTGCTGTGGGCGGTGGACACATATTTGCGAACTGTGTTATTCATCAGTGTTACTCGCCGGTAGCTACGTTTTAGTAATTGATATTTGACGAGAGGACCGTCTGCTCACAGGCTGCTAAAAAGGGCGGGAAGTAGGTTTTCGCCGACAGTGCCAGATCAATTTTCACCACATGGCCCGTGTGCCTGGTAAATTGTGTAACTTAACATAAGTACGGAAGAGTAAGTGTATCTTTAGAATTCCTGTGCCATACAGGCATTACTGTGCTAGACAGTGTTTTGCGATTAACTAAGCAGTCAACGATCTGTCAGTGTCTTTGCAATAACCTTCAAAATATTTCGTATGATTCCAATTAAACACCAAGTAGCCTATACATGTAGTTTTGGTCGATCATACAGTTTTTCTGCAATCTTTAACAAAGTATTCTGTTGTCATCCCAAACATCAGAAAACAACATCAAACCTACTGAAAATTGTTTATTGTGACAAGCTGTAATGTATAAATCACCTCAGAACATGTAGCGGTATGCACATTACCTATGGAAAATGTTGCCCCCCCCCCCCGAGTCCCCCGACATTTTACATTTTGATTTTTCAAAAAATTAAGAGTTTCAGAGCGAGCAATTGTCAGGGTACTGATAGATCATAGAGATCAATAAACATAATAGCAAAAGAATTTCATGATTTTACCACTAAGAAAGATATACATCGAGCTTTAATCCAATTACTGTTCACTGTATATAGCAAAGTAATTAATGCATATATCATATCACTTGTGTATAGTTTTTGGAATATTGAATATTACTATCATTTGCGTATCTTGAAAAAATGTGATTTATTTTGCTATGTTTACAGTGTATATTGTGAAAAAAGTTGCAAAAATAATACATTTAAATTACCAAGCCTGCAAAATATCATTTTACAACCCTTTTTTTTTCTAAATGCACAGTTGAATATTACTGCTTTGTAGCTTTAAACAATTTGTCGATTCTTCATTAATTATCACAGAAGACACACATTTCCTTCGGGAGATCGCTTACATTATGACGTTCATTGGGTAAAGATGATACCGTAATAATGATATATACTAGCTTTCATTATTATTGTATTATTATTAAGGACAAACTATCCTTTGATTGTTACTGATAAGATTGTTGCTGGAAACATCATGAATAAATGAACACGTTAATTGCAGATTTTTTAAAACAACGTCCTTCTTTACTTGCCAGTCATGTCGTTTATTTTTACATGTTGTTCATTCTTTTCAATCTCCTAATCCTTGTAAACGAGACATAGCAGTATGTTGAAAGGTGACTTAAGTAAGCTCTGGAACCAGTAAGATGGGATCATTCAAATCCGAGCACAAAAAGACTTGATAAGATTATAAGGTTAAAAATATTGAAGGTAAAATGTATTCCTCCTTAAAATTTCGCAGCTGCTGCTGGTGCCTAATATTTTGCTTCTATATGCTGTCAAACATCTTGGGATTCTACCTTGTTTACTCCTTATTGTACCACTTTATTATTTTACGATTATAGGTATCACAATATCTTGCGTTTATGATTGTAAATATTTGGTAATACAATAGAAATAAGAAACATTTAAAGAGCGTTTAGACATTAACTCTTCAGAGCAATACGCAGATCAAACAAATTACCGAAAATCTTATTATCAAATATTTACAGAAAAAAACAACCGCGCTTATCTGGACATTTGCAAAAATCGCAATACTCGCTTATACGGACTCCATCAGTATTGTACAAACAAGAATCTTGGGACAGGGGGGTCTGCCTTATGTCTTATAATGCAAAACAATATGAAGAACCCAAAAATTACTTAATAATAATTACAAAGTATAAAAAGTTAGTCAGATCTCATGGGTGACATTTCAACAATAAAAACATATATCCCCCGGACTTGAGTCCCCCCCCCCCACCCACACACACACGTTACGCGACTCGACTCCTTTCACTTGAACAATAGTCGGGACAGTGGCTTCTAGCGCAAAGCGCAAATGGTAGGCGCTTCGGTCAAATTGTCAATGATACATCAATCAGCGGGAAGCTCTGTGCGCACACGGCGTTATTCTGCAGAGTCTGTCCACCGTAGCAGTCTCATTTGATGGGGTTAGATGTTAGACCTGGTGGCAATTAAGTCGCGAACCTGCAGGCGCAGGTATCGGCAGTAAAGAGGTTGGTGTTTGATTACGATTATAGCCAAGGGAACATGCTGTTGTGGTCACAATGTCTAGAAATACAGGGAAGTTCTCATTAAACTGAACAAACCCACACTTCATAGATAATGAACATAAAGGATCTAGTTGAATATCATAGGGAGACTAACTCTTTATTTTATTTCATTTTATTTTATTTTAATGATAGTATACTTTTTTTTTGGGGGGGGGGTCCGATGGTTCCGTCTATGACAAAGTCAGGGATCTCCTTATGACAGAGCTTCATCATACGTAATAATTCATAATGACAATCTGTTTTGCACAACCAATGTATTTCGTCTTACAGCAAACCTGTTTTGAAATTGTTCAACTCAAATCTTATCAGTGTTTGAAAGCACCGTATAACAATGTTTTAGTTTAAACAATCTTAGCTACACTATTTACCATGCCAGTAGTGTCTCTTATAAGGTCTAAAGTTCTTCCCCATAGAGTGCTGTGTTGCAGTTTCTTCATCAGCTGACAAATCATTTACCGATATTTAGCTGTACATATTTCACGAGTGACTGCATAAATGTCTAAAGTTTTGTGTTCCATATAGGGTGTTTATTCAGCCAGATATTGTGTCAGATGGCAAAGTTTGACATTTTTTTCGAGCGGGGCTTCCACAATTTTATCTTTTAATGCTGCTAAACAATCTGGTAAATAATAAGATATAGACAGATAGATAAATGGAAAGATAGATGGAAAGATAGTTAGAAAGATAGATAGATAGATAGATAGATAGCAAGATAAGATAAGATAGAAAGATGAATCTGATCGCGAATTGCGGTTTACATAATATGCATTAACCAGTCACTACTCTACTTCCAGAGGACTAAAAGTCTTTGGAAAATATACATCAATCATGTGCTATCTGCATTGAATGTATTATTTCTACCATTTTGGAAAATTCTATACCATGTTTATGTATAGTTGTTGATCGGTTGGTGATAGATGAATTCATTCAATTGATTGTGTATTTTTGCTGAGGTAAAGGGCCTACGCTCAACGTTTTGGCATTTGAACATCATGTAGGTGTATAGTCCCACCGGTGGTACCATTGAAGTTTTACGTGAAATGTCGCTATCAATGTTCCGCATACAAATCAATATTTCATCCCCTTGATGGTTCATAAAATCGGGACATGGATAAGAGAAAATAAAAGGTGCCAATACTTTGAATCAGTCCATAACAATTTTGTAAGTTATTACATTTAAGATGTTTTCCTCCTGAGTGTGTTTGTCAAAGAGGCATATTTTTTTGTTGTTGTTCGACAGACGGTATAGAATAATTAAATTCGATTCCTTTGACATTTCATTTCACCCACAGTAGGTAATGTTTTGAGTTAGATTACCTGTTTGCCGGTAAAGGCAGATAGAAGGAATGACCCTGTTTTCTACTTTTGTGCACCATAATTGCAGGAAAGCGCGCAGACTGTATAATAACGTTGATGGATTATTTTGTCTTGACATTAAAATGTCTCCTTCTTAGTAAGGGGACATTTGTATTTACAAGAAAGGAGGTTAAAAACACTCTTTTTGTAAAACTTTAAAGTAGTATTTTCGATTTAAACACAGTAACTGAGCTCATAGAGAAAATAAGATAGAGTCATACAGAATGTGAAGATTTATACTAAGCTTCATGTGTAATAATGCCTCATGGACAAAAAGTCTGGTTTTTATAAAGAACCTTTACACCTATAAACTGGATATGAACTTTCTACTTTCTTTCCACATGCAACTTGAGCACGCATCCTTTTCGAAGTGCGAGTATACAATATTAATAGTTTTTCGTTTATATTTCGAGAACCATTAGACATGAATCCAAACTTTGAACATATTTTATGCATCCTTCCTAACCTGGATGAAATCCGGGAAAATGCAGTACCCCCTTACAGGCCGGGTGTCTCTTTTGCACGCCTAAAATTTGACATTGTGCAAATACGTCGGTATACAGAAGAAAATGCTATTTAAGAACCCCTCAGCATAGTATAGGGGCTGGAAAAGCAGTTTTAGTGGAATTAGTAAAAGTTTGACTTCGATTGATTTTTGTCTCTAGTGACATAAATTCTATTAGTAGTAATACTCTATTTTTAAACAGTGCATGTAGGTCTGTTTTTACCTCCATGGACAGTGTCATACACAGAGATGACCTTGCATTCCTTTCACTACCTGACACAAGCCAACACAACCGTCTGGTATTACATAAGTACTGTAATCAGCCTGATTTACAAGCACTGAAGTGAGATTTGGAACAGTGTGCCTAGAACGTACAATACACAACTATTGGTATTTTGCGCATGGGTTAATTTTGATCTTCAGATTTCACAGACAAATGCTTTGTAAATAGCCTAAGGGCATAAATAATGTTTTACTGTGTTATGTGAGGGTTGGAAATGAGATTTCCTACCTTTAAATCAATGACCTTCGTTTTTTTTTCAAAGTGATCGTTTTCGCTGCTCCCAGGGGCGAATCCGGAAATGTATTGCATTAGGTACGTCCCCCATCGTTCACCGACATCAGCCACCAGATCCATAGAGTACCCTGGTTGAACTTCCCCCATATCGCTTTAATAATCACCTTGAATCATCGCAGTGTATATTCTCCTACGACCTGCCAATGGCATTGCATTTGTGGATGCATTTATATCCTCTCATGTCGGATGGAACTATCCATTAATTAAATTGATTGCCACTTCAAACAAAGCTCTCATTTTATCTGGAGTGTGTTGTATTTGTTGAGGATATGCAGTTGAAGTAGCGTCGATGCAACAAGCATTGACGCACTGCCTGATGTTAATGTAAGTTCTGCAGTGAAGGATAATAGATTCTATAACATTTTGTCTGGGAGATCCGCAACATTTCGGATGAACCAATGTTATCCAAAGATCAGTTCAGGATATCATGTCATAATGGCCTTCATGTTCAGACCTTAGACTGTAGGCTTCTATTTGAAAGGCCATCAAGCTTGCCGTCTTTTCCTTTGTCTATATTTTGTAAAATCCACGTACCATTTTCTGCGTTTTTTGATTCTTTCCACAAATCGAGGTGTTGAATTTAACACCATGTGTCTCCCAATACAACAGCAGATATAGTGTTGATTTAATGCTGTTAAGAAGCTAATCTCGTTGTTCCACTTCTCGTGTTGAAACACGTGTCTATTTAATGTTAATTGTACACCCCGGTGTTTGCACTCTAAATAATTTAAAAGAGATTTTATGAGTAGTCAAAGTAATCCCCTGGAGAATCCTGTACTTCGCACAGCACTCAAATGTGAAGTGAAATGTGGGAATGTATCAAAACGTTTCTAAAGCTTGTTTTCAAGTTCTGTGGCTTTTTTTCCTAAATGCTGAAGATGTGTTATAAAATCATGTTGTTGATATTGAATATGCATGTGTGCCTAGAAGCACTTTTTAATGTGATATTCTTTGTATCTGAAATTCCGTGCCACTTACCCCTTGGAGAGGTCTTTACTGTACTCGCACCGTACTTTACCGTGCACGCGGGTAGTGAAATGTGGGCCTGTATAACAAAAAGTTTCTGACTTTCCTATCAAGTTCTATGGCTTATTTTTTTCCCATGTGCTTAAGAATGTGATATACTTTGTATCTGAAATTTCGCGCCTCAATTTTTACCCGAGTTAACTTCAAATTCGTCGCTGTGATGTAGGTTTTTTTCAAGCTCGAGTATACTCATGGAGTTGGTAACGTAACGCACATATGCCTTTGGAAAAAAAATACTCATCTATTACTCAAACAAGTCTATACGTTGAACTGTCTGTGGCCAAGGGATTAAATGATGCTTAAAAGGAGATTGGGTTTGGAAATACTCCGGCTCTTTGAACTGACTTTAATAAAAACAAATTTTAAATGATTATATTTTGCAGTTTATTAAGCTACGTGAAGCAGGCAAAGGTGTGCGCAATGGGATGTGGTTGTTGTTTTGGGATTAAAATGTTTTGCTGTTTTACTGTTTTCAAATATGAAATAGGGCTGAAGTGCTTCTTCGTGCTAGTTCAAAACAATCAATCCAACTGCTCGACTGACGCACGTGTTAGAAAATGCAAATCAGATTCTATTTGCATTTCACTATCTTAAAAGCATTTCAGTATCTCTATTACATGTTTTGGCTGTATGACGGGTTTACACTTTGTTTAAGAATCGCACTTGTGGCTTGAAAATTGAAAGGCAAACACCCCGTGTCATATTTTATTGTTCTGACGTCATGCGGGAGGTGAACACACATGTGCAATATCTTCGTGAAGTGTGAATTTTGTGCCGTTGCACGTCTCTGGCGAAGGCGCGCAAACACCCTTTCATAATTTTCTTAGATTACAAAGCCGTTACACAGAAACAAACATAGGCATAATGCACACAGAGCATCCTACCGACAGACAATATGTCACTGCTTGTTGAATGTTTGCAGGGTAAGATACGTGACTAGGAACTTAATTTGATGGGGTGGGGGGCAAGGGGGGAGGCTTTTTAGTCGTAGCCATGATATACCCTAATAGTAACCTTTAGCTTCGTCGTGGCAAGACTCGTATCGACTCGTATCAAAGTATACACACATTAAATGGAGTGAAACTAACTGGAATAAAACGCATTCATCATGTTGAGACGGTTGTCCTATAATGTCTGATACGAAGCTTATAGAATATCACTGCACTCGGGAATTACAGTTTTTGCATTCATATGTGAGTTGGTTATCATTTAACTGACGGGGATGCTCAGTTTTCTTAAACAGACGAATGTGTGTTTGTTTGTTTGTGTGTTTGTTTTAAGCTACTGAATCGAAAATATCATGACAACTAGGTATTTGGAAAAGGCAGTTCCAGAAAACTAACATATGATTTTGCAGTGGGTGTTTTGTTTTTGTTTTTGTTTGTTAGGTGGTTATTTACTTCTTTGAATCTTTTCCTTGCAACACTGTAAGAGCAGTAAAATCCCCATGTTTTCGCTGACATGGAAAAAACCTCGAAATAACTACAGAGACTTCCAACAAAGAAAAATCCTCCCCAGACAGTTTTGTTTTTTAAACCTAAGCAAAACGATAATTGACACTTTGAAAATGGGAGTGGGGTGCGGATTCTTAAACTTTCATCAGTTTGCGTACCGAATTCCTACCTTTAAATCAATGACCTTCGTTTTTTTTTCAAAGTGATCGTTTTCGCTGCTCCCAGGGGCGAATCCGGAAATGTATTGCATTAGGTACGTCCCCCATCGTTCACCGACATCAGCCACCAGATCCATAGAGTACCCTGGTTGAACTTCCCCCATATCGCTTTAATAATCACCTTGAATCATCGCAGTGTATATTCTCCTACGACCTGCCAATGGCATTGCATTTGTGGATGCATTTATATCCTCTCATGTCGGATGGAACTATCCATTAATTAAATTGATTGCCACTTCAAACAAAGCTCTCATTTTATCTGAGTGTGTTGGTATTTGTTTAGGATTATGCAGTGAAGTAGCGTCGATGCAACAAGCATTGACGCACTGCCTGATGTTAATGTAAGTTCTGCAGTGAAGGATAATAGATTCTATAACATTTTGTCTGGGAGATCCGCAACATTTCGGATGAACCAATGTTATCCAAAGATCAGTTCAGGATATCATGTCATAATGGCCTTCATGTTCA
Organism: Eucidaris tribuloides; assembly: GCA_001188425.1. NCBI lineage: Eukaryota > Metazoa > Echinodermata > Echinoidea > Cidaroida > Cidaridae > Eucidaris > Eucidaris tribuloides. Next base: position 77,014 of record JZLH01S0291391.1, read on the forward strand.
GACCTTCGACTGTAGGCTTCTATTTGAAAGGCCATCAAGCTTGCCGTCTTTTCCTTTGTCTATATTTTGTAAAATCCACGTACCATTTTCTGCGTTTTTTGATTCTTTCCACAAATCGAGGTGTTGAATTTAACACCAAGTGTCTCCCAATACAACAGCAGATATAGTGTTGATTTAATGCTGTTAAGAAGCTAATCTCGTTGTTCCACTTCTCGTGTTGAAACACGTGTCTATTTAATGTTAATTGTACACCCCGGTGTTTGCACTCTAAATAATTTAAAAGAGATTTTATGAGTAGTCAAAGTAATCCCTTGGAGAATCCTGTACTTCGCACAGCACTCAAATGTGTAGTGAAATGTGGAAATGTATCAAAAAGGTTTCTAAAGCTTGTTTTCAAGTTCTGTGGCTTTTTTCCTAAATGCTGAAGATGTGTTATAAAATCATGTTGTTGATATTGAATATGCATGTGTGCCTAGAAGCACTTTTTAATGTGATATTCTTTGTATCTGAAATTCCGTGCCACTTACCCCTTGGAGAGGTCTTTACTGTACTCGCAGCGTACTTAACCGTGCACGCGGGTAGTGAAATGTGGGCCTGTATAAAAAAAAGTTTCTGACTTTCCTGTCAAGTTCTATGGCTTATTTTTTCCCATATGCTTAAGAATGTGATATACTTTGTATCTGAAATTTCGCGCCTCAATTTTTACCCGAGTTAACTTCAAATTCGTCGCTGTGATGTAGGTTTTTTTTCAAGCTCGAGTATACTCTTGGAGTTGGTAACGTAACGCACATATGCCTTTGGAAAAATACTCATCTATTACTCAAACAAGTCTATACGTTAAACTGTCTGTGGCCATGGGATTAAATGATGCTTAAAAGGAGATTGGGTTTGGAAATACTCCGGCTCTTTGAACTGACTTTAATAAATAAAAAATATTTTAAATGATTATATTTTGCAGTTTATTAAGCTACGTGAAGCAGGTAAAGGTGTGCGCAGTGGGATGTGGTTGTTGTTTTTGGATTAAAATGTTTTGCTGTTTTACTGTTTTCAAATATGAAATAGGGCTGAAGTGCTTCTTCGTGCTAGTTCAAAACAATCAATCCAACTGATCGACTGACGCACATGTTAGAAAATGCAAATCAGATTCTATTTGCATTTCACTATCTTAAAAGCATTTCAGTATCTCTATTACATGTTTTGGCTGTATGACGGGTTTACACTTTGTTTAAGAATCGCACTTGTGGCTTGAAAATTGAAAGGCAAACACCCCGTGTCATATTTTATTGTTCTGACGTCACGCGGGGAGGTGAACACACATGTGCAATATCTTCGTGAAGTGTGAATTTTGTGCCGTTGCACGTCTCTGGCGAAGGCGCGCAAACACCCTTTCATAATTTTCTTAGATTACAAAGCCGTTACACAGAAACAAACACAGGCATAATGCACACAGAGCATCCTTCCGACAGACAATATGTCACTGCTTGTTGAATGTTTGCAGGGTAAGATACGTGACTAGGAACTTAATTTGATGGGGTGGGGGGCAAGGGGGGGGAGGCGTTTTAGTCGTAGCCATGATATACCCTAATAGTAACCTTTAGCTTCGTTGTGGCAAGACTCGTATCGACTCGTATCAAAGTATACACACATTAAATGGAGTGAAACTAACTGGAATAAAACGCATTCATCATGTTGAGACGGTTGTCCTATAATGTCTGATACGAAGCTTATAGAATATCACTGCACTCGGGAATTACAGTTTTTGCATTCATATGTGAGTTGGTTATCATTTAACTGACGGGGATGCTCAGTTTTCTTATACAGACGATTGTGTGTTTGTGTGTTTGTTTGTGTGTTCGTTTTAAGCCACTGAATCGAAAAATATCATGACAACTAGGTATTTGGAAAAGGCAGTTCCAGAAAACTAAACGTATGATTTTGCAGTGGGTTGTTTTGTTTTTGTTTTTGTTTGTTAGGTGGTTATTTACTTCTTTGAATCTTTTCCTTGCAGCATTGTAAGAGCAGTAAAATCCCCATGTTTTTGCTGACATGGAAAAACCTCGAAATAACTACAAAGACTTCCAACAAAGAAAAATCCTCCCCAGACAGTTTTGTTTTTTAAACCTAAGCAAAACGATAATTGACACTTTGAAAATGGGAGTGGGGTGCGGATTCTTAAACTTTCATCAGTTTACGTACCGAATTCAAGGGGAAAATCGTGCCCATCCTACGTCTGCTGTTGCCGATATCACCGCAGCCTGTCACATGCGCACCTGCTCGCCTTGATATCATATTCGCGCCAAGCCTATTAAACTACATCGTGTTAGACCTCTCGGTTAAATCGATCGATCGATCGATCGTTCGCCGAGCAAAAAAGATGATCAGAATGCAGCGCAAGAACAGACACCAATAGACACGTGTCTTGCTACAAGACATTGTAGACCCCAAACCGAAAATACCGCACTACACACGACAGTAACAGATAGGTGGTTTGTCGGTGAAGATTGACATATTGCTGGAGAGAGGAGGAAGACAGTTTAGGTAAAATAGATGCATGCGAGTAATGAAGATGTCTCTATGAGCTACATAGCAAAAGGCGCTAGGTCAAAAACCATTTACTATACACTTAATGGCTTTGGCACTATGCATATTAGAAAAAGAAAGAGATGGACACATCTTAGTCACAGTGTCAAAGCCAACAAGTGTAGCAAATAATTGTTATTGTTAACTTTTCAAAGTCTGGGCACTTAGAGCTGCATGAAGAAATAAAATTGCTTTATGTATTAAAAGAGCATAAGTTAAAGTTTATTTTGGACATGTGCTTTTAATAATACGCTCCATTGCTTCCACACAATAAGTCTATGTTTTAGGATTCTATTTTTTCTAGGACGCACTGTACGAGTTTGAATACCTGTCTATTGAGAAAAGAAATAGAAGTACACAATATTTCATATTTCCATCTGCAAATTTGGCCCCATATTGCATTTCTTGCGAAAAATGTTGATGGTTAACACGTTGATGTTAACATTTTTGTAGAAAATGGATTTGACGACTTTTAGAATAAACTTTCCCTCAAAGTCCGAGATTAAAATTGAGTCGCTGAGAGGCAAGGATTAAGGCCAAACTCTACTTAGGTGATTTCTGATAAAATTGCATTCCTTTGCCTTATAGTTTGTACTCCTTTGCAAGGAAAATTGAAATACACAATGTTTCCTATTTGCTGGGTATTGTGGCTCAAAAATAATATCATTTGATAATGTACTACTTAGTCAAGGATAATACACTGATTTTAATAGCAATCTTTTGTAGGAAGTGGTTTAGCACCTTTTGAAATCTTTTTAAGGAAGTGGTTTATCACCTTTTGAAATTTATTGTAGGAAGTGGTTTAGCACCTTTTGAAATTGATATCTTCTTATACTAGTCCATGTTCTTCTTATCAACGTAATTTAGCAACCGCAAATTCACAACGTCATTGCTCTGTCAATGACCCTCGTCAGTATCTATTTCATTACATTCCATTCCAAACTAATCCACGTCGTCTGCTAGCAAATTACTCTAAAAGGTGCACGGCAAACGATTACAATATCATTTTTACCATTGTTGTTGTTTTTATTTTCATCGTCCATGAATTATTGCAGACAGAAATCCATTTTGGCATAGATTCCATGTAATATGACAATAAAACAAATAAAAAGAGATATTGTCACCAGTTTTAAAAATGTGTGTGTGTGTGTGTGTGTGTGTGCTTTTGTGTGTGTGCGTGAGTGTGTGTGTGTGTGTGCGTGCATGTGTATGTGCGCGTGCGCGCGCGTGTGTGTGTGTGTGTGTGTGTGTGAGAGAGAGAGCGTGTGTGTGTGTGTGTGTGTGTGTGTGTGTGTGTGTTGTGCGTGTGTATGTGTGTGTGCGCGCGCGTGTGTGTGTTTGTGTGGATGTGTTTTAAATTCTAAGTTGTCACTAAGATTCACTAAATGTTGTGATAGGGTTTGAAGGTACTAAGATTGTGTATGTGTTGTCAACGGCAATCATCTCTTTAAAAAATCGAATTTAGTTTAATCATAGAATTATAGACATACCTATTTTCACAACGTCCTTCCCCTACACTTCGTTGATCGTACGCATACACCTCAACCAATTTCGTAATTGCAGTTGCCGTAGTTTAGTAATGAAATGCGAATATAAAATCAATTATCAAAATATCTTTTCCTGTATCCTGCACGTGGTGCAGTTTGTAATAAAAACGTGGCTGGTGCAGCGAATCGAAAACTAATTGGAATTGCCCCGTATGTGCAGTATTTGAGGAAAACGTAGTTTAGACAGAGTGTGAGGACTTAACGCAATTAGTAATTATATTATTTATTACCTGACATTCTGATTGTAAAATGATGAATGTTCTTAGTATGTGTGTACGAGTGGTCGAGTGTGTGTGTGTGTGTGTGTGTGTGTGTGTGTGTGTGTGTGTGTGTGTGTGTGTGTGTGTGTGTGTGTGTGTGTGTGTGTGTGTGTGTGTTGTGTGTGTGTGTGTGTGTGTGTGTGTGTGTGTGTGTGTGTGTGTGTGTGTGTGTGTGTGTGTGTGTGTGTGTGTGTGTGTGTGTGTGTGTATCTTGTAAAGGCAGGTGTTATCATAACATTTCACTGTTAAAGACACTACTGTATCAACGTTTCTGATTTAGATGACAAAAAAAATGTCTAGTGTAAAAATGACTGCCTGATAAATGTAAACTTTGAAGAAATAATCATGTGTTTAAAAAAAGTGAAAAAAAAATATGAGTGACCAGTTTAACCACACACAATATTCCTTACAACTTCAATGCTATAATAAACCATCTGGTTGACATTTATTTTCAAGGTTATAATTATTGTTATATATTTTGATAGTGATAGTCAGTCTTTTGTAATCTTAGCTATTCATTTATTTATATGTACATTATTATAACTTCCAGGTATCAAACTTCATTTTTTAATCCGGTGTGTTACACAATGTGCTTGATTGACACGATTCGGTGGATAGTGCGCTGCACTTCTGAGTTTAGTCCACAAATTATTCGTATTTTTTCTTTGTAAGTTTTTGACGGGTGTTTTGGCATTTGAACCAGGGGAATCAAAAGTAAGGTGGAAGTTCTTCGAAAAAGCCAGGCCAATTCTTGGTACAACCTTCCAGATTGATATTGACTTATCGGTTTTTTCCGTTAGTCATATATCTGTCTCTGGCCAACAGTAATTCTGTCTGTTATTCTATCATGAAATAGATATTCAAAAACCCTATTGACTCTTCGAATTGTTTCTTCATTTTCCTATTATCTTGTCATTGTACGTTACCCATAAACTAGTCGGAGTTGTCTATTAAAAGAACTTTCTACTTGATCGTATGACTTTATATCTCATATAATAATTTTCGAATTCGACAGTACGTTGAACCGCACTCTATTTATTACCTAATTAAGATAAAAATTTTCCTTTATGATCTCGGTATAAGATGCGTAATGTATACGGGAGGGTGGTTGACATTCACTTGTCATCCATGAATTATTCATTTCCAATTTACAAGAGAATTTATGGACAATTTCGAAACAATTTCTTCTGGGTAATTGAGGACCAAATCGAATGTGTACACCTAATGTTGACATTTTAAGATTTTATCGTTACTTTGGGATGTTATTTTCAAATAATGAGATATTTCATCAGCATCTTAATAGTGTAATATCTTCGATCTTCAGGACTCGAAAGGCTTAGTGTATGATGAGCAATATAGGAGAAAGACGACTTGTTTTCTAATTGACTTGCAGGGTTATTGTTTAAGTGATCGTGTGTTGTAGATTAAGAAATAAAAACATTCAATTTGTGTAATTGCTAAACTTTGTCAGACATTGATGTGTTAGTATTGTGTTAGATGACAACTAAGAATTTTATTGAAATCGCAATATTTTTTCCCAGATTGGAAGTAATCATTGGTGGAATGTCATTCTAATCCATTCATTTTACTACATTGTCTGAATATACTTTGGTTTCTCTTCTGGTTTAAAAGAAACAATACACTTTATGGAAAAGAAAATGGTGCGAACCCATTATGATGGCCACCTATCTACCCATATTATCTGCAACACTACGGCTCCTGTATCCTCTCACACAATACAGTACTCATAAACGATCCACGTTTGAAGAAACCCAGTTTTATAGCTTAATGGGGCTTTTTTGGTAGTTTTCAGCTGAAAATGAAATAAAGGAATGAATTATGTAAGTGTAGAGAACTTCCTATACGGCTGGGACTAGTTTCTGGTTAACAAAGTAAAAGTATGAAGATAAAAGAGGATGGCCAGAGACTTGTCTGATCAAGGAGGTATTAGGCGAGCTCGCCTAGTACCCCCTTGGTCTGATAGGCAATGCCCACGAAGGTCACAGGAGCGGTCACACTTGAGTAAACTGTTCTCGCATTAGTTTAAGGGTACATATATACACTTGAAAAGCGTTTTTATTAGCAGCAGATTTGTGTTTATAAAGCGATAGCAAAGACATGTGTAGGAAATGTATGTTTAGATTATTGACAATTAGTCTGTAGGAATTTGAAACTGATGTTTATTGATTTGATACACCACTTTAACCTCCGAACACGATTACGATAAGAGAGCTAGAACTTGTTTAGAAAAACGTATTTTTGCGTTAAACACAGTTCAGTGTAGGATTAAGGGTGTTAATTTTTTTTTAATACAAATATGACAGCCACCATATCACAGATATTTTCCTTTTATCTTATAAAGTACATGTACTTAAATAAAATGATATAAGAAATAAAATGAAAATGTAAGAAATAATTTATAAACACCCCATAAAAGAAATATAAGAAATTGTGTTTAGAAAATCGACATGCAGAACGTGCCGCTTGATTTTGTAACAGTAAACCGTCTGTAAACAGGTCGCGCCTAATTACCATCGCAAATTGCACCGCTCCTTGCACACAAAGTCGTAATATCAACAGTTAATCCTCGAGCAATTGGCGAGGTTGCACCATCGGGCATGCGTCATTATTTCGGCGGGAAATCACTCCGTAGCCAATGAATCGTGTCGGATATATGACTTACGAATAAGGGCACTCAACCGACCGCATCTGAAAGAGACACATGCACTTTTGAAAAACATAGGCGCCCTAATATTGGAGGAGGATGAAGAATACGTGGATTATATGAGATGAAAGGATAAAATTCATGACGGAACACGTAATTGTATTTGAAGAAATTGG
>JZLH01S0291425.1:18970-33970 GCA_001188425.1 Eucidaris tribuloides
ATACACATGAACACATAAAAACAACACACACACAAACACACACACACGCGCGCGCACACACGGCATTTTAGAAAGTTAACTAATTTTTTGAAGATCACTTTAAAAAGCCGTAACTGTTATAGAATATGAGTCGTGTACAAACATTTTGACGAAATTCAAAATAAACCAATTTGTGGGTGATGCGATATTTTTATTACATTTGTGGGTAAACTGCGTTATTACATTTGTGGGCGACGGATTATTACATTTGAGGGCGTTTTATTACATTTGTGGGCGATTATTACATTTGTGGGTAAAGTGTTATTACATTTGTGGGCGTTGTTACATTTGTGGGCGTTATTACATTTGTGGGTGCAACAATCCCTCCTCCCGAAAAAAAGTAAAAGAAAGGGGGAGAATGCATCCTCCACCCCCTGGATTTTTTACGTATGCCGTTAGATAAAACCGTGCAGTCGTCCTAAATTTTGATAATCGTGGGCACCCCTGGGCACGGAGCCCCTCGGAGGCGAGATGGACAGACCTACCGCAGTGTGGCGCTGTTGCAGATATTAATCTTCTATTCCCAGTGCTATAAGCGTATTTGTTTTATCAAAGTCATTGAAGAGATGAATAACATTTTATTTGTGTTATTTGTACACCTACTCATACACAGAAATATCACACACTAACATTTTTACGTATCTCATTTCAGTATCCAAGTATCCATATCTATCTATCTATCTATCTATCTATCTATCTATCTATCTATCTATCTATCTATCTATCTATCTATCTATCCATCAGTCTATTTATCTATCTATCAATCTATCTGTCCACACGCGCATCAACCTCATACATACAAATATAGGCTTATAATCGCATAAAATACACGCCTACAACATTAGACAAAAATACCTTTATAACTATATATGCCTCTATCTATCTTTATCTTTACATTAATATCATTTATATCTATATTAGCTGTATCGACATGTGCATATATCAATATGTTTTTCTGTATATCTATCTATCCATCCATCTATCTATCTATCTATCTATCTATCTATCTATCTATCTATCTATCTATCTATCTATCTATCTATCTATCTATCTATCTGTCTGTCTGTCTATCTGTTTGTCTGTCTACCTATTTATCTATTGATTTATATACTTTGGAAGCTGAATGAAGCAAGAGACAATGAATATTTCCGAATACACAATATGTCCCTCGATGTTACGCAAAGTACAATGTTTCCAGCTTCTGCCTACACAAGTGTGATTTAAACTCGACATGTACGACATTACCTGCTATGAACGTGGGACTGAACAAGAACATTAACGGAATATGCCAATCATAAATTTTGACAGGCGAACCCTCGGAGAAAAAAAATCACCTACCTCGGGATTTCTCGTTAAATGTCCACACGTAATCATGACTGAACGTGACTCGAGACAATGCGTTTCCGTTTGTTGCATTATTTTGATTTCAAATCCAGATATTTGTACTTTTGCTTCACGTCCTTTTAGTCATGGGTTTCTCTGGGTAGCGATGTGTCGTTGATGCGTGATTGGTTTTCGATACACCTGGGGAAACAGTGTGGTGCACGGAATGACCGAATCCTAGACTGGGGTCTCTGAATTATAGATCGCAATCAAATATTTATTTTGCACTTTCTGTATTTATGACTATTGGATGAGCAGCTTGTATTATCTGGAAATCGTATCTATTTATATATACGCAATTACGTATTCATGTAGGCCTACGTATTAAACGGAAGGATAATGGCACTACATAACTGTAGTACCTAACAAAGATCATGTAGAGAAAAAGTCTGAAGAACCAGTCAAAGACAGGAGAAAAAGGAAACGTGAAACCAAACGATGAACCAGGCTAGTACAAGGAGAAGAAGAAGATAGAAACAACAATATTTTATTTTATCTATTTAGAACGCGAACAATTAAAAATGGGGCGAGTTGGGAGAAGGAGAAGACGATGATGGTGAAGAAGAAGATGAACACGAAGGAGACGAAGAAGGCAAAGAAGAAGAAGAAGAAGAAGAAGAAGAAGAATATATGCATGTAGATGTTTTGGTAGTCGAAGATCTTGTTTCAGCTATAGGAGTAGTTGTACTGGTAGTTGCAGGAACATAGAAGTAGAAAATTTATTTCTGCTATTCTGATCATCATCACAATCGATCATCACCATCGTTTCCATTATCATCATTTATCGACGTCATGCTCGTCATTATTATCATCCTTATGATTTCGTTTCTAATGTTAAACATCATCGCCTTCTGGGCCGAATAAATTTATCATGACGAATTTCCATTTCAGATGCCCCACCATTCCCAAACTTCAGGCTACACCTGTACACGGAACACGTATTCCTGCAATTTCAGGGAAAAGAAAATTGGATAGACTTGTCAGCAGGCCCTATAGTCATGATATGACTAAACTGTAAATCTGTAGTGTTAATTAACACCCTTCATGTTGTCCAATAATGGTGTTGAGTTCAGCACCACTAGTGTTCAACGTAATATTCTTCGTGTTTGAAGTAATTATTTTGATGTTTAAAATATTCCCAGTATCGAAATTGAGCATCCACGCCTGGTATCTATATTGGGCAACACCAAGGGTGGTAAATTTGACACCCTAATGTTTGCATTGGAGCTCAGTGCAGTGCTGATCTTGGAAAAATTAAACCGTCATCCAAAGACTAGCACCTGCATCACACCCTTCCGATAATCACTGATGATAACCCATCTCGCCGGTAACGGCCGTGTGGATACCACAGTGACTTGCATGGTGAGAAGCGGGCGAGAGACAATTGCGATTTCTCACGAGAGCAATGTGCTTTCCCAGATCCTAGGTCGATATGTGAAAGCGAATCAAACTTTCTCTAAGAGGTTAACTAATTTCATTCCCCAAATTTACTTATATGATACGAAAAATTAGACCCCATGGTATTACAGCAGTGTGTGGCATAAGCAAGAGATTCGCTTGAATGAAAGCGACAATCGTATACATTGCCAATTTTCATCTATTTTTCGATTTGGATGCCAAGAAGAATTGTAAATGATGAAGACGAATGAGGTTAATTAGGGATAGAACGCCCTCTGACGTCATATTAAGGTCTCTTGAGAGAGTGCCGTCGCGAAATTGTGAAAGTTGGAAAAGCACAACAGTCACAGTCGGTGGGCTTAGACTTGTGTGACAGGACGACGGATCGAAGAGCTCCTGAGAAAAAAAAAATGAAGCGAATTTTCCTCTTCCATATTCCCGATTGGGAAATATATCATTTGCTATGTTCCACGAAATAGATTCCCGAAGCCAACATCAACAAAATCATGTGCCTTGCATTAGTAATTAATGATTTTTTGGCAAAGTTTACTGTTTTATTTCGATTGAGAGAATTGTTTCAAGGGATTCATAATATTTGGTAACAACGGTGAGCTTAATGTCATGGGGAATTCAGACGAGAATTTTCCAAGGGGGGGGGGGGGCAGAAGTCGATGTTCGCGAAATCATTATGAGCTGACCAGTAAGAAATAAATAAGTCATCAGTTTTGAAAGGGGGGGGGGGTGAGCGGACTCATGCCACATTACGCGTTTTTAAAGGTTAGTGACATGATTGGGAACACTTAAAAATGCCTCAAGAACCTAATGAGTTGAAATATATACCAACTATAGACCAGCTGGAGTAGGTCTCCCAGCTAGAAGGGTTAATCTCTAATTTGTTTACTTCAGGAGAATCAAGCATGAACATACTAGTATTTTAGTTTTATCGGGGCACGATAAAAATAGGACCCATAGAGAGCTACACAACAGGTTTACCTGCCACGAGGGATATTGACATTAGTAATTTTAGAATGAGTCAACGTTCGACTACAAGATTTTCACAGGAGAATCCTTGCATAGTTTACTTGATTCTAGAGTATTTTCAGCTCAAGTTGAGGACTACCCCAATCTTGTCATTTACCTTTAAGTAGGTACTATTTAAACACCAAAAGAATGAATGTGTGTTAAGTCGCTCAGTTTTGCAGTATAACTATTGAAAGGTCGAATCTCACAATCCTCACATGAATATTAATGCTTCATAGCAAAAATGACTCTCTCAGCGAAAACGTGTTGGTTAAAGATAAAATCTTTACACAGTAAAATGTCATACTCTCTAAAAAATAATGAGTGAAAATATTCACTCTTTGAGAAGTGAATTTCATAAAACAGTGAATTTGGAGTGAAAATGTGTGTTTTTCACTCATTTTGGAGTGACCTCAGGGATCACTCGGAGATTTCGAGTGATTCTTGAGGTCACTCCAAAATGAGTGAAAAATACACATTTTCACTCCAAATTCACTCTAAATTCACTCTTTTTTGAAATTCACTCCTCAAAGAGTGAACATTTGCACTCATTATTTTTTAGAGAGTAAAATGTTTCGGATGTGAAATACATGGGCTGAGAATCACTCCTAGACCAACTGCAGTAAACACATTTGTGATGAATTTTATTCAAACTATCATGATTTTAGGAGTTGCACTTTTTATGATATTAAAAAGTAGGTTGGGCTATAATCTACGTGACTGTTGCCGACGTCTAATCGATCTTGATCAGCAACTTACAAAATTAATAACAATAAAAAGCAGACCTTGAGTGCGGCATAATTAAATAACTGTTGATAAAATGACGCGCGCGATCTGTTGGGTATATACCAGGAAAAAATCAACCGGTGAGAGAAACTGCGACACCGAAAATTGATTTCAAGTTAAATTATGGGAGCAAAAGTTGTTAGTGCGGTTGCTGAACCCCCGTAAACTTGACCATGAAACCATTGGGGGCATGCTGGCGTGAAATGAAGCAGGATGGCGGTGTTGAAAGGTATAGGTGTGCGAGTCAAGGTCCGCTTACTGGAAACACCAACCCCGCATGATATATTACGAGTGGGACTAAAGGATTGCGAACAGATGGTCACCTATTCGAGCGATAACCTCTTTTTGGTTTTACTAGATTACTGATTGGTTTATAGACATAATACATGTAATACCTTTTGATGCAGTAAAGTGAGATTTATTGTGGTCGATGGGATTTTGGCGGTTCTAACAAAATGAGTTACGACATCATTAATTGCAAAAGGTCGGCCTTCATAAGTTTTCATATATTTTCCTATAGTTCGTTTTGTTTCGATTTTTTTTTTATTTTGTGTGGCAGTGGAAGGTTGAAGTTATATTTCGATCTGATATTTCAACTTTTTTCCTGATCACTTCCATCCAAATTTTAATCGACGGTCATTTCTAGTTCTTCCTTCTTCAAAACAGCGCAAGAATCACGGAGGAGAAATTGTATTTCTTTTTATAATATTTTATATTTCAGCGGCTCACATCTCCCCTCCACTCCGTATATCTATTTTTATGCGGGGTGATGCCCTGTACTCACACTCACTTTTAAAGAAAACCAACTTGAAAATAATAACATAAATATATGTGACCCGTCACCACGATATTCTGATAAAGTCGTACAGTGCCAAATATCATAATAATGATATAAAAGAATGAAAGTGAAGTGTCTTCAAAAAATCAAAAGTTTTATGACCTTCACATGTTGCAAAAGTTATATTTTTCACAAACGTATTTTTCTGTCTATGATTGTGTTTCATAATGCGACTTTGTTAGGGTTATGCGCCCACATATATTTTATTTCGATAATTATAATGGAAATTGTTACGAAATATTGCAAAACAAATAAAAACGCATTTTAAAGAGCGTTGTGAACCTATTCAATAATATTTAAAATGACATTTTAAAGAGAGAATTATCATCATCTATTATAATCGATAATAGTCACGTTTATTCATTTTTACGAAATTTGGAATAAACTGCTTTTAAAGCAGAACATTCAGTCAAGGGCATAGCAGGCAACGTTTTTCCAGTGCCGGAATCGAACATCGTTCAAATAGAAACTGTATTTGAACGATGTTCGACGATGCCACTCGAAAAATGTTATAGATTTGATTTGTTGGGCTTCATCCATTCCTCATACCTCCTTATGGACTGTAGGGCAAGGCCATTTATCGTGATTTTCTGTAGTCCCATCAGTGGTATTTTACAAATCCCTTATGATGATTAATCAAATATTACTAAACCCGTAAATCGGGTTTGTTCTCCTAATACCATGTGCGCGTTTTTCAGAAATTAATTAATTATGACGGTTATTTAAAATGTCGTGACCAAGTACGTTTTAGTAGTGTACAAACTACCGGCGACATTCACCGTGTGCAAAAATAAATTACGTGGCTGGAATGTTACTCTGTCATATCCTCGTTTGCAAACTTGGGAGTGCTTGACAGTCTATGTATTCACAATGCTTTTGTGAAACCGCAGATGTTTGAAAACTAAACAGGAACTTTGGTGAGGCATTTGAGCGCGACTATTGTATAAATAATGGAGGACTGCGTGAATGGTTTTTGTTAAATGCATTCAAAAGAATACCTTCAACAGTACATTCCGAAGTGAGCCACATGACTTCATAAATATTAATAGCATAGCTGTAAAGACCGATCTAGCAAGTAATGTTCGTGTCTGTGAAATCGCTATTGACGGTGATTCCTTCTTCTTTGAGATGACGACTGACGAACTTGCCTACTATTAGCGATTTATACTCATCAATCGCGCAATTAAAACTTTTGGAAAAAATGGTGTTTCTTCATCAGCAAACTTCATCTAATCAAATTGTAATCGATTAAGTTTGCAATATAAATCTGAGATATGCGAACTTGTCTTTAGACATTTATTTTGTCAATGCCTACAGTCCATTAAAAGCACAATCTCTAGATCTAAACGCTTTGGTATAAAAGGTCTTCTGGGCTTCAAACCCGACGAACTGTTAGACTTATTGTGTGTTCGCGGTGATGCTATTGGAGGCAATGCTGCAATTTATTAGACATACTGATGACGCGTGCACACCATGACTCAGGCTTGGTCAAGATGGCGGCACACCATGTGATGCTTAATACCACCCGCTTTCAGACCGGACGAGGTCAAGCCAAAAAACACCTAAGAGAATATGATGTTCTCGAAGACCAAGCCGAAAACGAATAATTGTGGTAATAATGGAATAATATTGAAATGCAGTGATTAAGTGCGAGTGGTGGTAGATAAAGGTCAAGTTCTGTGATCCTACAAGCAGCTAATTGCGGTGAACACTTTTCCGTGAGAAACTACGTGATCGATTAGTCCAGTAACTCATAATAATTATGTGTTTCATTAATTTATGTAAATTGTCACTGGTACAATGTAATAAGTGTAATGCATTTGAAATTGGAAGAAAGGAACAGAAATTAATTTGCGGAATCATAACATAAAATTCTGTAATTTATTGTAGAAATGTACCGAAAACATTTCTCTTGTATATCGGAAGTGCTACATGTACATTAAAGGCATAATTTAACATGTTCCCAATAATAAAATAATAAAATAATTGAACTACAATAATCTTGCTATACCAGCGGTCTCAGACAAGGTCTAAAAAGGAAGTCTGAAAACTTGTATCTTTCAACTAACGATCACTTGTGCTCTAAAGGATTAATAATCTCATGAATACAAATTTCATGTCGCATACCCCCATAGACAGGCAGCAAACGAAATAACTCATGAACCAAAATTGAAAAAGGAAAATAATAAAACAATGACGATATAATAATGTCATGGCGAGAATCTGCACGGAGGAGTAGGAGATAACTTACAGGAAATGAAAAAAGAAGCTGGAATGAAGGGAAAAAATAAGATGAATCTAGAAGGACGAGAGAAAAGAGGAACGAAAAAAGCGCAGGTCACAAAGATGTGTTTTGATGATGAAACGGTAGACGCGTCATTTGTTTTGGACAATAATCAAGTAAATTCAGGGATTTGTCATTTTGATTTGTTATGTAATCGATTCTGTTTTCATTCATATTGTGCAACATTTTTAGAATTAATTCTCCCATTTCAACTGTTATCCACAAGATCTTGAACATAGTTGAAGAAATACATGCATAACTGTACAGCGACGTTGTTAAAATATACCCGGGACCCGGTATAGCATTATATCGAAATATGGCAAAACAGCCCGTTAGATTGGCCATTAACTGCATTACGGCAAATCGGCTCGATTAATGATTCCATTAAATGAATTATCTGTAAGCCAAAGTAACCTATGAAAGAAATGAACAAAAAAAAACTTTATAGCGCCATCGAAGATGAGAAACCGAGGATCCCAATACTTTTTTTTCTCTTTTTCAGTTATTGTTCGTTTCGGTCTTTTGGAGGTATTTCTTCAGTTCGCTTTCCCCCTTTTCCTCATCCTCCGTTGTTCTTATCATTTTCTGCCTCTACTTCATCTTTCTTTCTCGATTTCTCTCAATTCTTGTATCCTTTTCTTACATCTTCATTCCTTTATGGCATCGTATCTTTCTTTCTTATGTGTTGTTGCTTGTTGTTCTACTCTTCTTTCTGCTCCTCCTCCTTCTCGTAATTCTCCGTCATCATCATCATCATTCATCCCATTATCCATCATCACTATCTTCTTCTTCTCTTTCTTCTTCTCTTCTCTCTTCTTCTTCTTCTTCTCCTCCTCCTCCTCCTTTTTCTTCTCAATATTCTTCTTCTTCTTCTTCTTCTTCTTCTTCTTTCTTCTTCTTGCTTCTTCTCTTCTTCTTCTTCCTTTCTCTTCTCTTCTTCTTCTTTTTTCTTCTTCTCTTCTTCTTCTTCTTCTTCTTTCTTCTTCTTTCTCTCTTCTTTCTTCTTTTTCTTCTTCTTCGTTCTCTCTCCTGCATCTCCTTCGTCTTCATCTTCTTCATCATCTCATTCTTCTTCACCATCATCTTCTTCTCCTTCTCCCAACTCGCCCCATTCTTAATTGTTCGCGTTCTTAATAGATATAATATTGTTGCATCTTATCATCAGCATCAGTGTCAATATTGTTTTATTTTGCTGCGTGCAGGTGACAAAAATAATTTGAAAAGTGCAGTTGGGGGATGGCTGCGGTTTATCTCATTTTCTAGCGCGCTGTCTCCTGTATACGGGCGCGTTACTCAACAGCAGTTCATCAGCTTGAGGCGGTGTTGCTAGATTGCGAATAGCCCGAGGGTGGAGGGGGAGGTTTCAGCGGGTTGGTAAACTAAACAAGGGGGTAACCTGGTGAGAAGTCGGGCTTCCTGTCGAGTCGAGGAGATTCAAAACCCCGTGAAAAAGTCTTTACCGCCACTCGCCTCGCATGACGAAGAATCCACATTTTCAGCAGAGTCGGCTCGATAGCGCGGCGGCGGACGAAAATTTCTTCGCATCCATGCCGTCAAGCTAGCTATATTGCGGTGATGAAAGGTGCGCACTCGCAAATGAAATCCCCACCTATTCCAGACCAACGTGCAAGTATTTCAACAACTTTAACCTAACCCATCTCCTGGGCTATGCCGTGTTTGTCTTTATCAGATCACCTTGACATTGTTCGGTTAAGTCCCCCAAAATATTGCGATTATGCACCTACAGTAGAGGAAAGGCGCCGGGACCCGCCGGTGGGCTTACCAGCCACTCAACGCTATTCAAACCTTTGCTGTGTTTTAAATCGCTATCGCGCAGCAAAGGAAATCAAGCTAGGATATTTTCCCCTCCTGACCAGGGGTGGTTTCTTTTACAGTTCATCGCGCGTGTTTAAGCGCAGCAATTTAACTCTTTCACAACTGGATATGGGAGAGCTCAAACTTTCGCGAGTGAGAAATTCTTCGGGAGATCCTCGCTAGTCCGTCGGCGAAGAGTGATCCACGGTGTCGCTCGGCGACGCGCAGACTGGCTGCACTGTCCTACGCGAGTGCCATCTTCGCACGCCACAAATTATTGCGATTTTGATATTTATAGCCGGGACGAGCTTCTGACTGTCTTCTAAGGCGAAACAAAATCCGGGGGTTTACAATGTGTAAACACGCATGAAATAACTCAATATCGTTTACAAAGCTAATTGGTAACAGTGTGAAATTCGAAATGTCAAACGTTGTCGTGGTATGCGGCAGATATCGACAGGCCGTCTGGCAAAATCATAATACTAATATTGATACCGTGGATGCTTCTACTTCAAATCTGATTCGGTCATCTCCGAATCAAAGGAATGGATTAAAAATGACAATACCAAAATATTTAGTCTTATTTGGACTTGATGAAAGAATTGCTTCAAGTCTTTTTTTGATTTCATTGCATATCCTCAAAGACAAATGACAAATTACGTAATAAACCATATTATCATATTCTAAGTACGTGCTTTCCTTGATGAGACATTGAGCTACAATTTCACAGTGTGTTTCAAATTGGTCTCAATCTTCACAAGATAAACTATATTATGCTTATTCAATCGTGACTTGTTTGGACAATTAGTACGGATAAGCTAAATATATTATACCACATTATTTACATTCTAACCCAAAGAAGATTGGGAAAAGTGAGTTGTATGTAGGTATTTTGTTCTTACTTATATTTCCTAAATTTGATAATTTGCATTAGATATATTGTAGTGATTTTACTAAAAATAATAATAATAAAAATAATAAAAATAAAAGAAATGTAAACAATATATGTTTCTTGTCAGCATGATCTAAACTTAAGCAATCGACAGACTGTAAAACAGACAAATTGGCCTGACAGTTTTATTTTCTTTCGGTCATAATTCTTCACAATTCGAACACAGATAACTAGGGGAAATCCAAATATGCTCAATATCATAGTTAAAGGGACTGAAAAATGATACTGATGCAGAAGATAAAGGTATTTTTTCTCATTATACAAGTATTTGATGATTCCAATTTTGGTTACAGGTTGACAGGTAAATTAGGAGCTGACATAAAAATAATACACAAATGTAATAATTTCGAATAAAAAGTGTATGATTGTCTGTTTCTAACTAAAACCTAGACAGGACATTCACTTTCCGTTTTCATACTTGATTACATGATTCATTGAGATGAAATGTTCTTTGATTTATGGTTAAAAAACACGCAGTTGAATAAACGACATTAGAAACAAAATAATCTTCTCCGCTATCTTTAACAGTATAATTAACTCAATTTCCACATTAAAAGGGTCCTTCGCTTTTACGTCAGTATGTATCTTTTGATTATTGCATCGGATAAAAGATAATCATGTCTAGTATTATTTGAGTTTGAACCCTGAACTTAAGGCTGCTTGCCCATTACTGAACACGTTTAACTGATCTGTTTCAGAATGAAAATGGTTGAAAATTAATCATTTCAAACTGATACACCTCTAACGATTTGTTCAAATATCTGCTCGAATTCTTATGACTTTTTCTCTGGAGATGGTAAGGCCAACATAATGAAAAAATACATGTAGTCCAACGGAGAGAGTAAATTCATTGTAGGCCTAATTATCTTGATCAAATGCATCTGTAGTTTCGACGGCATAATACCGACAAGTTGAGTCGTTCATCCAGGTGTATTATGATGAAATAAAGGACTAGTATGACAGGTGAACGTGTAGACTCATGAATCGTACCCGAAGTTCGTCTTATAATTCAATTATCGACATGAAATTGGCATAAAAAACAGTGGCGGCCAGTATGAATCAAGCGAAACGATGGCAGATTATGGTATTTTGTTCTTTTAGTAAAGCAACGTCATCCGATGTAAGCTATAAAATCGCATCGTGTTCTCGTGTATGAAACTTAAGAGTTGATTAAAAAAAACACTTCCTAGAGCGTGTAGAGGAAGACGTATAACCGGCAACCTAATAGGAATAAGTTAAGAAAAAAATTGACATTGTGAGTATTGTGAGAATTATGGTACATGGTGATAAAGAAGGCCTAAATAAAGGGTACGGTGTAACACTTACCCTCAGCAAGGCCCTATCAATGAGTAAATTTCTGTTAATTTTACGTCTTTGCGAAAGTTTTTCATTGAACAAGATCGCCGAAACAGCTACAGGAGGAGGAGCTTATTGATTTAAAAAAAAATGCATAAATTAATACGACGCGATTAACGCGCATCTGGATCCATACATAGGTCACGTCAGGTCAGCTCAAGGCCAGCGCACAAGTGATCTGATTGGTTGGCAAGAACTGACAGTTACCTCAAAATTTTTCTTAACTTATATCCTGTTAGTTGCCGGCTACATCTTCCTTTAATGAAAACATCTTCGTTTCTCCTAAGACGCCTTTTCATTAACAGTGTTCGCACAATATGAAGTCATATATTTCTTTTGCGTGTCACACAACACAATATGTATTTATTTTAAGTCCCTGTTTTGCTCAGTGTTAAACATTTCGCAGTCAACAGTTTTGCCTCATCAAGTAATGAATGTTTGTCACATCAAATTTAATAGTAGTAGTACCGTAGACGAGAGGTAAATCATGAATTCACTAGAAAAATGTTAACGTTTTGATGAAAAACAAGTATTGTTACAGTTCGACAAAAGTTTAACAGATACAGCGTTCTCCCCTCGGAACATATGTACCATAACCAATTGGACTCTGCTGACAATACAAATAAAGATACGTATGTTCGGCGTTTTTTTTTTTTATTCTTATGATGTGTTCGCAAAGAACAGAAAACATCTGGTTTTTAAATTTATGGTGATGAAAACTAAACGGCCCCGAACTTGGACTAGCAACACCAAACTTGAGACTGTTTACCTGGCTATAAGTCAACCGACGGAATTCTTCGTAGACTTTGATAATAAGTCGGGCAGGCAGGGGTGAGAGACGTTTAAACATAAATAACCGCTCGCGGCAAAAGAGAGTGAAAAATATGAATCAATCAGACATTGCATCCAGCTGTGTCGTAGCGGGCGTGGTCGAGCTGTTAACGTGTAAACGGCCAATATTATCAATCAACGGGGTTCAAACGCCCTGGGAAAGGGTAATTTGTCGGCGTTTTATTGATATGAGCTCTTTATATCGACATTTCGGTATCAAATAATTTGTATTTATCACGTGATGATTATCGTTCAACAACAACAACAACAACACTAAGATCACGACCTTGAAATTTTACCTGACATTAGAAAATTGACCACAGATATCAAATTTTGTCGCGGAGAGAGATTAAACTTTCATCGTACGCCTATATGTCATTCGTCGGAAGTTAGGAAATACCAATTAAAAGGGTTGCCATGACGACACAGGCAAGATATTCGGATCGAAACAGCACGAGACGATATTTTATGTGTTTGGCGTTTGATTTATGCTGATGTTGTGCTAATATCGATATTCGGTGATAACAAGAATGATGTAGGCCTACATTTTTATTTTTGCTTTGCTTCTTGATTTTTGCTGTTCAGTTAAAACACATGTACAGTTTTGGTCGATCAGACAAATTTAGTGTCAATCTTCCACAAAGTATTTTATCATCCCATAGACATGAGAAAAAAACCCATCAAACCTACTAAAATTGTCTATAGTGACAAAATATAATGTTTAAATTATAGAACATCTAGATGTATGTACATTGCTTATGGGAAATGTCGGGATCCCCCACACTCCCCCTCCAACCCCCACCCCCGACATTTTACACTTTGAGTAATTTCTATTGAACGATGGGAGAGTTTCAGAACAAGCAATATTCAGGGCAGAGATGAATCGTAATAGGTGTATCTAAAAAGAAAATAATTTAAAGAATTCTACCATTTACCCAAACTATACCTTACATTTTAGTTTGATAAAAATTACGTTTGTTGTTATGAATTTTGTGATCGTGTCATTTGCAGAACGTGACTGTAGTGTGGTCTAGGTATTTTTGATGATTTTTTTTTCTCTGTTTTTGTTCTTGATGAAATCATCGCGCAGCCAGTGTATAAGATGACTTTTACATTCGTTTAGGGATCAGGCAGGGTTTATTTATTCAGGATCTAGAAGGCTCACGAACCGTAGACTTCATTTTGAACCCCAAGTCTCTTTGAAGGTGAAGAAGATCGACATGCGCAGACAACACACCAAAACTCCAAAACTCCAAAATCCGCGCCCACCAATCGAACGGCCCCATGCGTAGACTTTGGTGCTGGGTGTCCGTGGCGTCACGATGCATCGCTTGGGTATACACACCGCGCTCTCTTCTCTCGCATGCCGAGATCGGGGAGACGGGCGGCTTGCTTTCAAGTTTTGGGGGAGAGAGACAAAACTTGAAAGAGGAGAAGGGTAAAAACTAGAGCATGGTGCCCCTCGGTAGAATGGGGTCGAGCCCGTGTGAAGGTTATAGGCGCAAATGTTATTTGTGACGAGGAAAGCCGAGAACTCGCTGACAGACGTCGAATTAAGACGCGGATGACAGGGAGACGCGGCCCAAGTTTGGCAGAACCGTCTCTCCTCCCCCTTGTCGACAAATCATAGCGGTCTCGTCTACAGGGTGAACATGGAAATATTACACAACCATAAAAAATGAAATCAATAATAAAACAATAATAAGACTAAACAGTCAGGGCCTGAACAATTTGGCCCACCTTCGTTCGCACTTGGAACGTAAATTTTAAATAAATTATGATATACAAGAGTTAACAAGTTGTAAGTGTCTGTATGATTATTATTTCAAGCGTAATATTTGGAAATTAGGGACTATCACGAAACAGCAGATGTAATATATAATTTAATCTAATGTTATGTTTATTAATATGTGATGAAGCAACATTGCTACGCATTACAAATGTATTCTACATGTATTCTACATAAAAATCCACGGTGTTACCTTCATATTTTGTAATACATGAAGGAAAGTTGCGATTACTTTCTAGGCGAAATTTGGAAATGCTAAATTAATCAAAGTATTCGTTTTATATCGTAAGAGCGACAAATGGCAGTTCCAGAATAAATGGCAAATGCATGTACTGTAAATCGACAAATGTAAGTACAAATTCATTATTACCCTGTTGCAATTTCCTATTTCCCACCTGATTTCACAATGATTTTCAATGCGACCATTTCCTTACAAAAAAATTGTTGCGGCATGAGATATATTTATATAAGATTAAATAACATGACACAATAACGGAAATTGCACATAA
>JZLH01S0291425.1:38970-45723 GCA_001188425.1 Eucidaris tribuloides
CATATTGTAATCAATATATTGAATATTGAGTTTAGGCCCTATTGTCCATCGGAAAAGTTATTATTACTTGTCTACAATGTTATATTATGCAAACAGAACATCATAATATTACATGCAAATATACAAATAACTGGTATTTAATTGTTGAATTACAATTCTTGTTTTGGTTATCAAATAATCTTGATATAAAAAAAACCACAGTGATCAGGTGATAAGAAAAATGACATATTTTCAGTTCGTATTTAGTAAAAATTGCTGCTAGCCCAGCCGTAACCCGGCCCTCAGTTCCAATGACAAATGGAGATGGTTTTATGTAAATGATGTTTCGCAATAACGGGTCTGAGAAGATCAAATCAACATATTTTGAAAATCATTTCTATAATAAGGCAATAACAGTTTTGTAACTTTGGTAGAACCGGAGATTATTTGTTCAAAATTGCGGTGTCGAATTCGCTTAAGCGACGTATGTCGAGTTACGCTTTAAAGTATAGTTTTGGTCGATCAAATTTTTCATCAGTCTTTCATAATGGTATTGCCATACAAGACAATCAAACTTACTAAAACTGATTTTAATGATATGTGATTTATTAATTATCAAGGAATAGAATATCAATATGTACATTTCTTATGACAAAAAGCCGGATCCCTATATTTTTCTATTATACACCATTTTTTAAAAACATGACAGTGTTTCACAGCGTTTGATTTTTCAGGGCATTAATTCATAATTTATGTCTGTCTAAAAATTATTGGAGAAAATTTCATTATCATCATTCACCAAAACTATAACACTGCCTTTAGTGAATACAAACTAAAATATAACTACTTTTTTTTTGATAAACATAAATTTTGTGTAGATGACTAAAGAATTTACGAAACATATTTTAAAGACAATATAAAACAAAATGCCTTTGTTTCTTAAAGGGGAAGGTAACGATCAGAAGGAGACGAAGTAAATGAGAGGGTTGCAAAAGAAACACAATGTTTATGAAAGAAGATTTGAAGAAGAATTAAGACGAAAATAAAACAGGAATGAAGATGAGGATGAGAAAAGAAGACAAAAGAAGGAGAAAGCAAGGAGAAGAAAAATAAGAAAAAATAAAGTAGAAAGAAAAAAATAGATCAATTATTGATTGAGTAAGAAAGAAAGAAAGAAAGAGTGAATGAATGAATAAATGAATAAATGATTGAATGCATGCATGAATTAAAGAAATATTCACATAAAGAAAGAAAATACGAGATCAAGAGAAGAAAACAGACAAAAGTAACGTGCTTAGTATTGCACTTTCTTAAACACGTTAAAAGCAGTTCAGTTGCAAGCACAAAAGATAAATTATAACGCTCAATTATATCTTCGTATGAGAAGGGTTTGTATCATTGTTCACATCTGCTTTAGCCTATAATTGATTTTTACATGTATTGCAGGTGTAAGTTTGCGGAACTCATCCGCAAAGCACGTCTTCAGAATTTCTCAACCATCTCCACCGAGCGAGAAATATCTGTGTCTAACCACGATCATCCACGACTCGTGGATCAGATTTGATATCAGTGGCTGATGTAGTACTAGGGTTGCAAAGGGTTGGAAACTTTCCGGGAATTTTGGAAACTTTCCATGGAAAGTTTCGGGAATTTTCAATGGGCTGGAAATTTTGGGAATTTTGGGAATTTTCATATTTAGCATATTAAATGGAAAATTACTTTATTTTTGGAAAATTTCATCAGTAATGTGTTGTATTACACTTCTTTACATGAATGAAATAGTTTTTACCTCTTTTTTGGCTTGCCTGAGCCTTTGATAAGGAGAAATCAGCTCAAATGAGAGACACATTACACACGCGTGGAAGAGATGTACACTGTGAAATTGTGAATGTCATTATCTGATCCTACATGTACTGTAAATGTGTGCAGTGCATCTACATGAAGTGAAAAATTCCACTAAAATGTGTATTTCATTGAGTGGACTTGTCCATTTTATTGCTACTTGTTCATGAAGTTTGAGTACATGTAAGAGCGTATCAGGCTGGTGTGTACATTAGATGTTTGGCTGGATGCACTGATATTATGTCCCAATTTACGGCACTGAGCTTATGTTTATTTCGTGCGCGTCGCTTAGGGGTGAAGGGCGTGCAGTGCAGGCGGGCCCGTGTAAACAAACAGCAAGTTTTGGACTCAAACTGGTTTATAACAAACATAAATCACTGTTTGACTTCTCCTTTCTCGTTTGTGTTAAGACTAGAGTAAATGATTTGATATCATGATATTTCTGATAGCCATAAAATAATTGTTTTCATTTTTTACAACAATGCTAAAATGTAGGAAAATAAGCAAAGTTGCGAAAGTTGCCGAAAATTCCAACATATTTCCGAAAATTTCGAAAATTCCCATGGAAAGTTTCCACATTGAAAATTCCCGGAATTTTGCAACCCTATATCAAGTAGTACTCCTCATCCCATATGGAAATGATGCTTAATGAACTGATATAATAGAAAATGAAGTGAAGATGATTTGGAAAATAAACTGTTACATCAGTATACTCAAATATGATGCTACATTTAGACCTAATATTTTAAATCTGCAATTATGTACGGTATGTATGTATGTGTGTGTATGTATGTGTGTGTGTGTGTGTGTGTGTGTGTGTGTGTGTGTGTGTGTGTGTGTGTGTGTGTGTGTGTGTGTGTGTGTGTGTGTGTGTGTGTGTGTGTGTGTGTGTGTGTGTGTGTGTGTGTGTGTGTGTGTGTGTGTGTGTGTATGTGTGTGTAAGTGTGTGTGTTTTAAAGACGAGTATTCTCGTTTCATGATACATGTGATATGTGAATATTGATTGTTGCCCAGTAAGAATGAGATATGACTTATGGTAATGAGCACAATTCAATATTTTGGAAATACTTGCGACACCGTATATCAGATATTATATACATTTGATTGAGGTAGCAGCTGTGTACATTATTGAGCTGAATAATTTACTATTCCCCTCCTCTTCCTATTACTGCTACTACTATTGCTACTACAACAACAACAACAACAACAACAACAACAACAACAACAACAACAACAACAACAACAACAACAACAACAACAACTACTACTACTACTACTACTACTACTACTACTACTACTACTACTACTACTACCACTACTACTACTACTACTACTACTACTACTACTACTCTACTACTACTATACTACTACTACTACTACTACTACTACTACTACTACTACTACTATAACAACAACTACTATTAGTACTATACTACTACCACTACAGTGTAATACTTACTACTACTACTACTACTACTACTACTACTACTACTACTACTACCACTACTACTACTACTACTACTTCTACTACTACAACTACTATAACAACAACTACTATTAGTACTATACTACTACCACTACAGTGTAATACTTCTTACTACTTACTACTACTACTACTACTACTACTACTACTACTACTACTACTACTATACTACTACTAGTATTACTACTACTAGTACTAACCTACTACTACTATACTACTACTACTACTACTACTACTACTACTACTACTACTACTACTACTACTACTACTACTACTACTACTACTACTACTCTACTACTACTATACTACTACTACTACTACTACTACTACTACTACTACTACTACTACTACTACTACTACTACTACTACTACTACTACTACTATTACTTCTACTACTACTACTGCTACAACAATTACTAACATTAAAGTGATAGGCTAACATTGTGGAGCTTCAATTTAAAAAATTGTCAAACTCTGATATCTGAACTACATAGTAGTGTTCAAATGGACAAATAAACACCCTAGAATACAAAAGTTTCGAAAGTTACAATGCCAATGGCAAGTTATACATGAATAAACAATACAACTCGGGGCGAGTTTTATTAATCTAGGTGTAGGAAATGGGCAAGTGAATCTGGTCAACTTACGATTTTCACTTTTTTAAAGCACTAAATAATCATTTTGAAATGCAATTTTTTCAGGGCTTCATTTTTAGACCTCATCAAAGACACCTTTAAAGGTATTGGCTAACATTTACCACAGTTAAAAAAATCTGAGCCGCATGATTCCCCATGCTACCAGTGTCTTTGATGAGGTCTAAAAATGAAGCCCTGAAAAAATTGTATTTCAAAATGATTATTTAGTGCTTTAAAAAAGAGAAAATCGTAAATTGACCAGATTCACTTGCCCATTTCCTCCCATAGACTTACTGTGTGTACACCTAGGTTAATAAAACTCGCCCTGAGTTTTATTGTTTATTCATGTATAACTTGCCATTGGCAGTGTAACTTTCCAAACTTTTGTATTCTAGGGTGTTTATTTGTCCATTTGAACACTACTATGTAGTTCAGATATCAAAGTTTGACAATTTTTTAAATTGGAGCTCCACAATGTTAGCCTATCACTTTAAAGACACTGTATAACACTGTGGAAGACACGTTTAAAAAATTGTCGAACTTTGCTATCTGACATATCTGACAGTGTTTGAATGGACAAGTAAACACCCTAGAACGCAATAGTTTGGACAGTTATGCTGTCACTAGTACAATATGTGCAGATACAAATTGGCACATTAATTTCCTATCAGCCGATAGGAAATTCTGCAACACAGCAGTCTATGGGGGAATGCTGGAATGGTTTCTCAATGATTTTAACTTTTTTACAGCACTTACTGATCGTTTTAAACTGCAATTTTTTCAGGGCTTCATTTTTAGACTGTATCAGAGACACTGGTAGCATGGGGAATCATGTAGCTCAGATTTTTTTAAACTGGAAACATTGTTATACAATGCCTTTAATATTGACATTACTATACTACGATATGCAACAACAATAAGGCAATCAGGTCTTAATTCTCCGCTCCTTTTTTCATCAAACCACATTCCAAAACAATATTGTTACACTGGTCCAAACTATGAAATAGTTGCCTCAATATATTTAAAGAGCGACACACACAATATCTTCTGCTTAAGACCATGAGTAAATGTTTGATTACAAACAAGCATATTGGTGTACTAATGTTAAGACGATTAGTTTTTGACGGTTCCGATGCTTACAAGGACAAAGTCTTTAAAGACGTTGTTTAACATTGTATTCCCTCGATTACAAAAGTGGATTTTGATATCTGGGTTATATAATAATGTTAAAAGGATAAATTGAACAGCCAAGAATATAAAAGTTTTGAAAATTATATCGTCACAGTAATGATATCCAAGAATATATATCACCTGGTCAATCAAATATGTTCATTTTTTAAAGGTCTTGATTATGATTTTGATGTACAATATTTTCCAGGGCTTCGTTTCATTCACACTTTAAAAACATTGATAGCATTTTATCGACATGAAGCTGAGATTTTTTTTGTAAGCTGGACGCATTGATGAAAATAAAAATTGTCATGTATAATGCTAACATAATCGTAACCCATTGGGTATAATTGCACCTTTAACCTTCTTAGATTTGTTTTCTTAAGTGTTCCCTTATTTTTACAATAGCGGCATCATTTTGGCGTGTATTAGCACCGTTATGACTTAAGAAAAGGTACTCATTGGTACAATACTGCCCCGATACGTGTTTTTAACACGTTGCTACCGAAATTCTCTTATAATATCCATAAAGAGTTAATACATGGCACATCAGGTTCATGTCTACGTTAAAATGATGTCACAAGCACGCCAAAATGGTGCCGCTATTTTGGCACAAGTGTTTTAAAGGGAATCTTAACTTTTAGAACCATTTTATTTTTCTTAGAGTGAAGGGTGCAAAATGTAGCCACGAATGCAAATGTGAACCTCTACGTACACTGTACAGGTTGCAAGAAAAAGTGCACTCCAAAGGTTTATCTTTAACGTCAATACATGCACAGTAGAAACGGCTGTTTGAAATTTTATACAACGCTGTTCATAATATCAACTGATCAGGTTTATTTAAAAGTTTAAACAAATGTTTAAAGTTTTAAACAGCAATGCTTAATTTTTAATATTTATTGTTCAAAAATTGAACATTGTTGTTTCTATTTTTAAACACTTGTTTAAACTTTTAAACAATTCGTGATCAGTTCATATAGTAAACAGCGTGGAATAAAATTTGAAACAGCCATTTTTACTGTGTAAAGGTGCAAATTTTAACACCATTCCATATCAGTACACGTAGGGCAATATCAAGAGACAAACAATACCTAAGACTATATTCCATCAAATAATGTAATGAATTTATTGCTTGTTTGTTTGTTTGTTGTTGCTGCTTTCACTTTTCAATCGCTGGTATTTATTGTTGCAAAGCTCATTATTTCATCCTCTCGGCTGACTGATATCTTACATCAAAACATGATGAAATGAGAACACATTTAACTCACAACAGAAGGTAAATGTAGTTCGTAGGAAAGGAACTACAGATATCCTGACTGAAATCCGCAGCCCTTTCAAGAGGGAGAAATAAATTCTAAAAGTATATCAAAATGAATAACTCATAGTAACGTATCCGGTACTCAAATGCTAAATAATGCAACTGAACCTGCGTGGGTGTTGATCCCCGGGAGGGGTAGAGGATGGGAGGGGATATCCCCTACCCCCCCCCCCCAATATTTGAAGTTTTGGGATGGTCTTTATTAGCATTTACCCAATATTTTGTCGTAATGTTAATGATGATGTTTTAGGGATTTGGTTTAAACAAATTATCATAATTGTATATAGGTTCTACTGACATGGATCATTTCCCCCCCCCAAAAAAAA
>JZLH01S0291425.1:45748-58230 GCA_001188425.1 Eucidaris tribuloides
TTCTGCATCATCTGCCCCCTTTTGAAATAAACTCTTCAAATCTTTGCAACATGAGATGATGATGAAGAAGAATGAGATGATGAGGAAGATGAAGACGTAGGAGATGAAAGAAAAAAGAAGAAGAAGAAGAAGAAGACGTGAGAAGAGAGTAGGAGAGGCAGAAAAGGGAAATGGTTTAGACCATTTGACATAGACCGATACGGCGGAGCGCAACTCTGATCTCCGTGAACATAATTCTTCACAGGCCTGAATAATACAGCATAATTTGTTGGTTTATATGAAATTGCCATCACTCAGGTCGTATAACCATCTCCTACCGTTGCAACAAGCATCCATAGACTTAACATGGGATATTCTGAATGTGGTAATGAAAAGGTTAATATGATTGTACCCACTGGTAAAAGCAAAACAAAACAAACTGATTCCAATAGAAGACCGTAGACTGTATATGAAATTGCGATTCGAATATTACCCGCCGTCTATGTGTATGTTTTGAAATTTGTTATTGTGCTTGTATTCTCTGATGGAAACAAAAACAAATAACCAGTGACACTGCGACATTACCAAGCTCGAAACTTTGAAATCAAACGTAATATATCCGTGAAATAAACTGATTTCAAACAGTGAGTTATATGATTTTACCGAGACAATTTTTAAAAATAAAATGAAGCCAATGAGGAAGGCTCTTATTTGAAGTACCCTTTTTTGATTATACTCTCAATCAAAAATCCCCAGACGAATGAACCCTTCACCGCGATCCCCAGACCCTTGGAAACCCCTCGCAAGTTATTCGATAACCCCGTATCATATTTCTCTCAAGCCCTCGAGCGATCATTTCGTCACATTTCCGATTTAATTTCGCGCCAAAACTCGCGGAATCTCGAACCCATCTCCCATTGCAAGTATCCGGCGTTAGTCCAGCCTGCCGTAAACCCACTCCCGATACGGCATGCCACCGTATAACACTAAGCGAATCCTCTACATCTTCTGCTCACACATAGGCGGGGCAGTCCCGCGCTGCGCGCACTGACTCGCCCGTCTTCCGCACTATCGCCAAACGGCGTTAATTGAGCGAAGTTCCACCGCTGAAAGACGTCAGGAAATTCATTTTTCTTTCATCCCTTTTGTCTGTTTTCACGAGAGCTACAGAATTCTTCATCCAAAACATGAGAAAACCCTTTATTTCCAAAATGACAAAACGCGGCTTCATCACCTGCCGTGTGATCAGTCGCGGTGAACTCTTGAGAAACTATAAGGAAACAATAGGAACGGGAGGGGAACGTAGTGTCTGGCGCGAATTATGTTCAGGTTTAATGTAACTCTTCGGCGTCCATGATGACGTCATACAGGTGTAACAAGTCTACTTCCGATGTGTCATATCACAGCATATGATGTATTTTCCAGAGGGAAGTTATTCAGTATGATTACCTACTCATAAACAAAACACAAGACGCTGCAGACGGCATGAGTAGGGACGACTCGTGCTGCATGGTCGATTTGGTCGCCACGAAAGGGCGGTCGAGTAGTCGTTTTCTGATAAGCTCAGTTACTCTCTTACAATACTCGAAACAAGTTGGGAAATGGAAACAGTTTGGTTAAGATGGACAATCAAAGGGACGCTCTCGTTTACTTAACAACAAGCTTCGTAACGATGACAGACGATGCCTACACTCAGACTGTAATGGTTGCTGAAAGTGTGGTTTTGGCGCCTAATGCGTGAGAGTGTAAATAAGTCATTTCGTTTTCTCTTCTCGATCCTGCCCTTCCCTCTTCCATGCAGTTCACATAAGTGTCGATCTGTTTGTCTGTTTGTTTGTTTGTTGACAAACAAACAAACAAACAGACAAACAGATCGACACTTATGTGAAACTGCATGGAAGAGGGGAAGGGCAGGATCGGAAGAGAAAACGAAAATGACTTATTTACACTCTCACGCATTTAGGCGCCAAAACCACACTTTCAGCAACCATTACAGTCTTGAGTGTAGGCATCGTCTGTCATCAGTTACGAAGCTTTGGTTTTAAGTAAACGAGAGCGTCCCTTTGAATTGTCCATCTTAACCAAACTGTTTCCATTTCCCAACTTGTTTCGAGGTATTGTAAGAGAGTAACTGAGCCTTATCAGAAACGACTACTCGACCCGCCCTTTCGTGGCGACCAAATCGCAACCATGCAGCACGAGTCGTCCCTACTCATGCCGTCTGCACGTCTTGTGTTTTGTTTATGAGTAGGTAATCATACTGAATTAACTTCCCTCTGGAAAATACATCATATGCTGTGATATGACACATCGGAAGTAGACTTGTTACACCTGTATGACGTCATCATGGACGCCGAAGAGTTACATTAAACCTGAACATAATTCGCGCCAGACACTACGTCCCCTCCCGTTCCTATTGTTCCCTTATAGTTTCTCAAGAGTTCACCGCGACTATCACACGCAGGTGATGAAGCCGCGTTTTGTCATTTTGGAAAATAAAGGGTTTTCTCATGTTTTGGATGGAAGAATTCTGTAGCTCTCGTGGAAAACAGACAAAAGGGATGAAAGAAAAATGAATTTCCTGACGTCTTTCAGCGGTGGAACTTCGCTCAATTAACGCCGGTTTGGCGATAGTGCGGAAGACCGGGCGAGTCAGTGCGCGCAGCGCGGGACTGCCCCGCCTATGTGTGAGCAGAAGATGTATAGAGGATTCGCTAGTGTTATACGGTGGCATGCCGTATCGGGAGTGGGTTACGGCAGGCTGACTAACGCCGGATACTTGCAATGGGAGATGGGTTCGAGATTCCCGCGAGTTTTGGCGCGAAATTAAATCGGAAATGTGACGAAATGATCGCTCGAGGGCTTGAGAGAATATGATACGGGGTTATCGAATAACTTGCGAGGGGTTTCCAAGGGTCTGGGGATCGCGGTGAAGGGTTCATTCGGTCTGGGGATTTTTGATTGAGAGTATAATCAAAAAAGGGTACTTCAAATAAGAGCCTTCCTCATTGGCTCATTTTATTTTTAAAAATTGTCTCGGTAAAAATCATATAACTCACTGTTTGAAATCAGTTTATTTCACGGATATATTACGTTTGATTTCAAAGTTTCGAGCTTGGTAATGTCCAGTGTCACTGGTTATTTGTTTTTGTTTCCATCAGAGAATACAAGCACAATAACAAAATTTCAAAACATACACATAAGACGGCGGGGTAATATTCGATCGCAATTTCATATACAGGTCTACCGGTCTTCTATTGGAATCAGTTTTGTTTTGTTTTGCTTTTTACCAGTGGGTACAATCATATTAACCTTTTCATTACCACATTCAGAATATCCCATGTTAAGTCTATGGATGCTTGTTGCAACGGTAGGGAGATGGTTAATACGACCTGAGTGATGGCAATTTCATATAAACCACACAATTATGAATGGTATTATCAGGCCCTGTGAAGAATTATGTTCACGGAGATGCAGAGTTGCCTCCGCCGGTATCGGTCTATGTCAAATGGTCTAAACCATTTCCCCTTTTCTGCCTCTCCTACTCCTCTTCTCACGTCTTCTTCTTCTTCTTCTTCTTTTTCTTCTTCATCTCCTACGTCTTCATCTTCCTCATCATCTCATTCTTCTTCATCATCATCTCATGTTGCAAAGATTTGAAGAGTTTATTTCCAAAAGGGGGCAGATGATGCAGATCCACTTTTAACCATTCTGAGTAAAATGATGGTTTTTTTTTATCAACCAAAATCGCAATGTTTCTGGGTAAAACCAACTTAGCTTAATGTACCCCCATAAGGCGAATGTAAAATCACACTTAGAAAAAATCTATGCGTTTTCATTTTTATAGAATTGTTTTCATTTTTGGAGATACTGAAATGGATGTACCCCCTTTTGTAAGTAAAAGTCAATTTTCTTTGCTATTTCTACCACTTTTTGTTGGAATTTCGACTTGTCATTTGTGTCATCTTATAGAGCTACTAAAATTGTATGGAATTGGGTACAAACAACAATTCAAATTTGATGAAGATTCGATGTACCCCCTTTGGGAAGCAAACTGTATACTTTATTTCCAAAAGGGGGTAGAACCAATTATGAGAAACATAAACTCCTTAAATTATCCCATATTGGAATGTTTCCGAGTGAAACCATGTAGGTCCATGTTGAAACCAACTTAACCAAAAAAGAACCCCACAATGTAAATACAAAAACACACTAAGAAAAAATATGTGGCTTCTTATTTTTTTTTATTTATAGGTTTTGGATGTACTTACTTTTGGCAATAAAATCATTTTTCTTGCCCATTTTTAACCACTTTTTGGTGGGAATTTCAACTTCTTATTTTTGTTATCTCATAGAAACTTGTATAGATTTGGATAAAAAAAGTCACATTATTGATGAAAAGGGATCTACTCCCTTTTGGAAATAAGCTCTTCATATAGAATAATTGTTTTTACTAATGTTTGAAAGTGATTTTATATGAGAGCAGATCTACTGACGAAACAGTGTTGAATGATTACCAAAGAATATAAGAAAAAAGGCCCACAGTGGCACAAATATTCAGTATAGTGCTAACAAAATTCAATGGAACAAAATTCTCGGGGTGCCATGCACCCTGAAGAGAAACCCAGGGGTTATGCAGCACCCCTGCTCCCAGGAGCCAATCTTGCCATTTTATTTCGGGTCAAAAGTTAAAGTGATAGGCTAACATTGTGGAGCTTCAATTTGAAAAATTGTCAAATTTTGATATCTGAACTACATAGTAGTGTTCATATGGACAAATGAACACCCTAGAATAAAAAAGTTTGGAAAGGTACACTGCCAATGGCAAGTTATGCATAGATAAACAATTAAAACTCGGGACGAGTTTAAATAGCCTAGGTGTACACACAGTAAGTCTATGGGAGAAAATGGGCATGTGAATCCGATCAACTTTACGATTTTCACTTTTTTAAAGCACTAAATAATCATTTTGAAATACAATTTTTTCAGGGCGTCATTTTTAGACCTTATCAAAGACAATGGTAGCATGGGGAATCATGTAGCTCAGATTTTTTTTTTAAATGTTAGCCAATACCTTTAATTTAACATTCATTCGCAACACTTATGGACTTCATTTTCATTTGAAGGTACGGTTTTGAGCGACTGTCAACATTTTAATATAACTTCAACCCTGAAAGATGGAAGGAAAAGAAAATGGGGAAAGAGTGCATTTCAAAATCGGACATGAATGCAAATTACAGAAACAAGTTACATTATAATATAAATCCACTGAAAAATGACAAATGCAACATTAGTTTGTTAAACGTGTTATGAAATTACGACACTGCAAAACTTGGAGTGTTGATTTTATCACCAAAAGAATGATCTCTCTTGCCAACAACATCGTTGGTGTTAAATCTAACACCTCAGTTTTCCCAGCGTACCAGCTGATTTCGGCCTGAAGTACGATGAACTTTGCCAAGCTCGCTGAACGTGACTAAGCGAATTGCAGCGCATTTCGACAAATACAAAAATAAATAAATAATGATTTGACTTGAAATTCAGTCAACAACAGTGTCGAGATTTTGTTTCCTTCAGTCAGTTTTGTCAATCAAATTTATGGGTGCTCGCTTGTCCTCCGAGGTCACATTGTCTATCGCGATTTTTTCGACTGATGAAAGTCTCGCCATGCCACGTTGAACTAATTTGTTATCCTTCTATGTTCTGGGAGTGGAGTGAGGAAAAGCACGGAAGTGTTTTATCAATTCATCGAAAAACAGACACTTGAACCGTGCATATAAAATCTATTAACACTGGGGCTGTCTATACATGCTTTAATTGCGAAAAGGTAAATGAATACAACAATTTAATTCGACCCGGGTGAGTGACTCTGGGGAAATTCTCACTTTGCCAGACGATCATATGGCGAGTTGAACCGTCAAGTTGAACAACTCCGGTTTATACTAGAGCACGGCTGTTAACTTTGTTTTTATCTTTATCATAAAAGCAGTCGATGGTATAGAATGGAGGCGTATCGGCGTGGAATCTTAATTAGATTAACGTATGTTACCCCGACAAGCGTGTACAGGAAGTACTTGCGAGTTAATGAGTTAACCATTGTCCTGCGCGTTTGAGGTCACCGGGGGTCACAGTCAGACGCGATTTGAGGTCAATGTCCCCGCGTGATTTCTTTACGGCCGTGCGTACGTGGCCGTTGGACCTGTGACGATTGACGGAGAATTGAAGTGACGATACATAGCACCGAAGACTGAGCCTGTCAATCTTGGCTTACGTGACGGATAAAAAGCAGAGAGGGGGAAGATTTGCGACGAAGTTGTGAGGAAATGTTGGTAATATTCATTTGTAACCTAATTATGGCCAATTGTCGAAGTTGTAATTACGGACGGAATGACGACGCACAAACTTTCACGCCTGGTAGAGCGTTTGCAGTTTATGATAAGAACGGCATGCTACATCAGGCTTACTTCGTAACTTTCAGTTACCCGATCAGTTTCTACTCTGTGATAGAAGAATGGAGAGATTCACGTTTTTGCTGGTAACGCCCGGGGATAGCGCATGAAGAAACGTCGAACGAAAAGTTCAATGCTCGATGATTATTTCAAAATTCAAAATTTTGTCACTGCAGACGTGCAGGTCTAGCGGTCGAATCTCTGGATTTGCTGATTTTGGCAGCATTCATCATGTAAAACATACGACATTTCTAAGATAACATACACAAAGAGCATTGGTCTTATAAACATTTACGGCATTCTCTCTCTAAAATTAATGAACTTAATCTCAAACGGTGCTCTAATCGACTTGGGTGACTTTTTGAGAAAATGTATTTTTTGGCAAAATTTTACACCGCCCTAAGAAAAAAAAGAAAAATGAGATAATCACATATTATTTGTGTAACTGAATGGTCTCAAAACTGGACATTTTGTTGTAAATAGGTAAAGGCAGGTAAGTAGTTCGGCAGGTATATGTAGGGTCAATAAATAGTTGGTTGGTTGGATTTGTCTTTATGTTTTTTTTATTTTATTTTTTATGGGGTTGGGGTGAATAGTTGGTTGGTTAATGTTTACAAGGGCAAGTGATGAACCAGCTACAAAATTAGTGGAACTGAGGATTAATATTTT
This sequence comes from Eucidaris tribuloides, assembly GCA_001188425.1. Classification (NCBI taxonomy): domain Eukaryota; kingdom Metazoa; phylum Echinodermata; class Echinoidea; order Cidaroida; family Cidaridae; genus Eucidaris; species Eucidaris tribuloides. The sequence continues at coordinate 52,846 of JZLH01S0291425.1, forward strand.
TGTATTTTCTATTTTTTACTTCCTGAAGCGTAAAGAGACCATGTAGAGGTATTGTGCAGTATTGTAATTCATGGGGCGATTACATTTCAAAAACAATTGCCACGTATTGTGCATAATGTCTTTATGGAATACTACCATTATATTATTAGACTATCGTCATTGTTGAAATGATTTTATGTTTTAATTAAATCCGCTGTGGGTATAATGACGAATATTTCTCATGTGCGAGTCATAATTATTTTACAGACTTACTCCTTGGCGATTTACTAGCACAAGAGGGCGGCATTCAATTTTCTGAGAGCGATTTTACCAGGATGGGAAGATTTTGATTTCGCATTCGCACATTACCACAGCCTGAAAATATTAGCAATATGGTTTCAGTGATAGGAGAAATGGCCTGAAGAAATATTACCAGCCTCTGAGATCATTTTGATACGGTTATTGCCCGCTAACAACAAAGGAGAAGAAAAACATGTCTGCAAAGGTTGAACTTGGTGACTGCATGGATTTATAATCAAGAAGATATGTCGGGTATATCGGGTTGCCGTGCAACGGGAATGAATCGCAGTGGTTTTATTACTATAATGAATTCTATATTAAGCAAGTAACCGTCATCATTTTCAGAACAATGGTAGTGAACTGAATGCAATATCATCACCGATGGCGTTCTGACGCGTTACATTCCTTCCTTCTATCTACCAACCGAGATTGATGAAAATATCTTTTATATCTTCAAAACAAATATGAAAACAATTTCATGCATAGTTAGATAGCATATTTTCCCTTCTTTAATCTGATACCAGTCACAGAAATCACGCATGGCTGAGCAAAGTCATAAAACCATTTGCACGCGCAAATTTGAAATTCAAACTGTCATCCTGGGATGTATTCAGAATATCTTCGATATTGAAGGACATCATTAATAGCCTATTCTTTCTTCTTTATTGTGATACCACATTTGTGAAAAATAAGCGATGCATCAGTGAGCAACGACAATTTGAAAAAGATGTTTGTTTTTCAAAAAATGTTCCAAAAATGCATATTTTTGACCCTGCTTTCTGGATTTAGCAGCAGGCGACCAAGAAACCAACTTGCGAAAAAGATTCGGAGCGTATTGTTGTGTCCCAAGCAAGATATTGTTTGAAGTCAGCCGTGCATGAACGTTTTGTTCAGCTTGCTTCCAATTGCTCAAAATGTATTTCAATCTAAAAATCACGCTAAAACAGGCATGTTTTAATTTTACTTGTTCTCCTGTATACTTTATTCATTTTTTACGCATGAGGTGTCATATAAAAGAAGAAATAATGAATGTTTATGTCATGCTTTTGTTTCTTAAAAATAATTACATTTAATACCCTGAAAATGCACTCAAAGATGGAATATGTGCGTGCAAATGAAATGTCGGTAGCACTAATATTCATTGTCTTAATTCAATCATGCATAAATGATGAATAATAAGTCGTGCATCGAATGAAAGAAGAGAAACAGAGCTTTACAAACATACCTAATTCATCGAATAAATAGTTCACTATGATAAAATATTTTTGCCATGAAATCCGGTTTCCTTGCTTCTGGGACGCACTGTATATCTGATGGCGTTCTGACGCATTACTTTCTTTCCTTCTATCTACCAATCTATCTATCTATCTATCTATCTATCAATCTATCTATCCTTTTACTATTTCTTTCTCCTTTATTGATTTGTTGACGTTGACAATCTATATCCAAAAATTACCATGCACAAACACCATTTTCAGAGGGTTCCGTATAATCCAAGCTTAGCTTTCCAAAAGACCCTTAAATTCAATTTCGCATATTCTACATATGTATAGAAAATATTATGTACTAATAATTAGTAAAATTGAGTTGAATTAAACATTACATACAATGTACATCCATGCACAATTACTGTGCACGGATGTACAGTGTACGATAGTCTCGATTCCAGACCGTGCGACTTTTTCTCTCTGCCAGTGCAGTGCAACGGCAGTCTACCTCAAAAAACTAGTCTTAGTTCAAGACAGTTAACCGATGATAGTAGGCCTAATTTCTCTACAAAAAAGGATACGTTCTTGCGTCTGGAAGCCAGACTAAGTGTACGTCATGTTTAATTCAACTCAATTTTGCTTGTTTTTATGTATCAACGATTGGCATACATGTTTGTATTTATGTAAATTCATTATTTTCATGCTTGAATGACCATTTGTGAAATACTGCAATGTACCATTTGTTAATATTCATAATAGAAGTGAAAATAAATCAAAATCAACTACATGTAGGTTTTTTTTATTTACATAAACGTGGACAATATGTTTACTAATTTAAAATTAATTAGTAAAAACAAATATGCAAAAAATAAAAAATAAAAAAATAAGACATCACAAAAAATATACTTTGAATTTGAATAATGAAATAGTCATCAATGATAAAAACCAGAACTTGATCACACAGGTTTGCACAACATAGAAATTTCTGTTAAAGGTAAATGACATGACTGGGGAAATCCTGAACTTGGGGTAAAACCATTCTAGAATCAAACAGACTATGCAAGGATTCTGCTGTTTAAATTGTGTGGTCAAATGTTGACTCATTTTCAAAGTACTTCCATCAGTATGCCTTGCGACTGGCAAATTTGCTATATAGCTTTCTATGGGATTTATTTCTCTTGGGGCACGAGAGAAATTGAGTGCTGGTATGTTAATGTTTGATTCTCCTTAGGTAAACAAATTCAAGATAATTCCTTCCAGTCAGGAGATACACTCCAGCTGGTGTATCTTTGGCATGTCTTTCAACCAGTTTGGTTCTTGAAGCATTTTTTTTTTATTTCTCCCAATCACATCAATGCCCTTTAGGACATTTTAAATGAGTGGGGGGGGGGGTGGTATCAGACTTATAGACTTAGCTTCAACTGTCCATGTTTTGAAAACCTCAAAGTCAGGTTGTGCTGATGGGTTTTAAAATACATGGACAATGGCAAAAGAGCCAATAAATTGAGTTTCCAAATCTAATTTTAAGTTAGTAAGCTACGTGTAATGTGTTACATGTACAGTACTTCCAAAAAGAAAAGACATTTAGCAGAATGACATTTGATTTACCAAGTACAATTTTATTTACCAAAAGACACATAATTACATGTCTTTAAATTACAGCAAATGTACAAAATATATACAAGTCATGTATACAATAATTCTGATATAATTCACATATTATACATGCATTTATAAATACATACAAATCTATTGTCAATATCCCCACATAAATCATATGAGCAAAGGAAAAAAAAATAGAATTTAGGGTTATAGAATACTAATTCCATGAAAAGAGTTCACTGCCTTTAATGTGCAAAAATATATTTTTATATCAAGAGTTCAGAATATAGACAAAATACCATCAAATTGGATGGTATTGGTAAACATCTTTGATACCGAAGTCAGAAAAAGAAAGAACAAATTTTAATCGAACTTATTTGTCACTTATGCATGCCAAACATGTATCATAAATATACAAAGATCTGTATACATTTAAGTCATTAATTTGAGTTTTTGCAACAAAGTCCCCCATAACAAAAGTATATATATATGTACATGAACATGTACATAGGAATATAGATGAATATATACCTCAGTCATATAATATTTAGTTTCAAATACATCTAATCAGACTTTTGTGCTCATCTGGTATATAAGGAGTACATACACTTATTCAAACAGTAAACAATATTTCTGAATACATGCCCAAATATTCATTAGAACATGTGTATGGTTACTCCTTTATAGACAACAAACATTAATGGAGCTGTATAAAAGCAGGAAATCGTGTGAGGGAAGAGGTATGGCAATATGAGGTGAGGTTAAAGTTCACTCTAGTACAGATATCATCACAATATCAATGTGCCTGTCACAAAAGTGTGTGCCTACATTTTTATTGGAACATCATTTTCACAATTTTTCAGTAACAAAACATAATAATTGTAAAAATCATGCTTGAATTTTATACAGTCAGAGATGAGAGATGTATACACAATATGCAATAGAATTCAACTGTCAAGATTGGGTGATTTGGATATTTCAGATGAGGTGAGAAATGATTCTTCATAATAAAAAGCTCAGTAATCATTGCGGCATTCCAACACACTAATATAATATGACAGTTACAGTTTTACTCCTCATCTAAAAATATAGTTGTTTTCCACAGGTCATCTCCATTCAAAAGCATTTACCAATAATGTTCCAAAAATGAAATAAAACTAAAGCAATCTTTACTCTAATGATGACTGCTGCAATATCATCAAAAGTGTCTTTATTTTTGATAGGTTTACCTTACGTTTCCAAACACATGTGCTTTACCCTAGAACTGAATTTTTCTGCTTGTGTGAGATGATTTGTAACTATTTCTTTGAGATATGCAGGGTTTGAAGTTTATAATGGCAATCAAAAAAAAAAAAAACTGAACAATGAAATCTCCCCATTGGAGTCCATGAAAGCCCAGTTTAGATTCAACAACCCTAGATGATTTTTAACGTTTCTTTCCCTTCTTCCCCTTCTTTCCTTTCTTGCCCTTCTTCTTTGACTTGAGGGCCTTTCTACACTTATAGGAGCGCCAGAAGGCCTGGATCATAGTGGCTGCCTTGATCATCATGGCAAGTTCCCTCTCCTCACGTTCCTTCTTCTCCCGAGCGATGCGTCTCTCCTCCACGATCTTTACGTATTCTTCCTCCAGCGTCTTGAATCGTTCTTCTAGCTCATTGAGTTGGGCCTTCTCTTCGGTGTAAATGGCATCGAGATCCTCAAATTCAGCCTGGAAATTCAAATAGCAGGGATCAAAAAGTTCAAAATATATAAGATGACAATGACTCCAGAGTATATAGCACCAATACTTTACCATGTCCATTTCTTCAAATACATGTTTATTATAATACAAAACAGTGAAATTAATTTGCTATCAAGAAAAAAAAAATGATTAAACTAATGAACTGTCAAAGAAGCTGAATGCAAAATTCTATGTAACTTCTGAATTAGTCTTTAGCGAATTTAATTCACATCAAAAGATATAGTTATGATTTCAAACATTTTGATAATTTAGTAACTACTAAATACAAAAAAGGATATACATTTGGATCATGTACATATAATTGTAATTTTACAATATATTTATCATTTCCAATACTGTACATCCAAAACTCAACGTTAAGTGAACTTTTATATTACATAGTTCCACATTCCATTATATTTTCAACACAAATAAATTAATGGAAATAGACTATTTGAAATATTGAATCTCAAACCACTATTATTATTATTATTATTATTTTTTTTTTTTTGGGGGGGGGGTTAGGGGGTAGTTATGCAGTCGTGTACAACTGGTACATGTAAGTTATTTTTATAG
>JZLH01S0291458.1:0-14263 GCA_001188425.1 Eucidaris tribuloides
TCATCTTTCTTTGAAGTCCTGTTTTGCACATCTTTCCTGTCCGTCAATTGCTCTTTTTCTGAATTGCTCATCTTGTCCTTTGATCCTGTTTGCACATCTTTTCTCTCTGTTGCTCTTTTGTCTAAATTGTTCATCTTCCCCTTTGAGTCTGTTTCTTTGCACATCTTCCTCTCTGTGCACTTTTTGTCTGAATTTTCATTCTTTCTTTGAGACCTGTTTTGGCACATCTTTCTCTCTGTTTCTCATTTTTGTCTGAATTGTTCATCTTGCCCTTTGAGTCTGTTTTTTGCACATCTTTCCTCTGTTGCTCTTTTTGTTAAGACTGTTGATCTTTCCTTTGAGTCTGTTTTGCAGATCTTTCCTCTCTGTTGCTCTTTTTGTCTAACATTGTTCAATAACTTTCCTTTGAGTTTCTGTTGCAATCTTTCTCTCTGTTGCACAGCTTTTGTCTGAATTGTTGCATTCTTTCCTTCTGAGTCTGGTTTTGCACATGCTTTCTCTCTGTTGCTCTTTTGTTGTCTAAATTGTTCTCTTTCCTTTGAGTCTGTTTGCACATCTTTCTCTCTGTTGCTCTTTTGTCTGAATTGTTCATCTTCCTTTGAGACTATTTTGTTTTATCCAAAATTATTTTTGCTTCCAAATTACAACTGGCCAAATAGCAGCGCTCGACACGGCAACATGGTCCGTGTATTGGGCACATCAACGCTTCTCCTCGCTCTGTTCCTTTTGTCTGAAAATTGTTCATCCCTTTTCCTTTGAGTCTGTTTTGGCACATCTTTCTCTCTGGTTTGCACTTTTGTCTGAACTGTTTTGATGCTTTTCTTTCTTGAGTGCCGTCTTTGCTCAAGCTTCTCATCTCGCTGTTCTCCCCTTTCTTTTCCGTTCTTCTCAAATTCTCGTTGTTTTTTGTTTTCTTGTCTCCTTTCAAACTTCTACATACTCTATCCTCGATCTGCGTTCTAATTCCATTCACGCTAAGCTCAATGCTGTGATTCTGATCTACAGCAGTCTGAGCCTGCGTTCCACTGTTTGATGTTGTTTTCTACCTCATGTACTCGCTACATCCTACACACAGTATCTCTGCCTTCTTCATACTCTGTCTAATCCAACTGACAACCTTCATACCATTCGCAATATCAATCTTAGAATTACCACTTTTTCAGTCTTCTCCAATCTGTGTAGACAAATCCTTCTCTCTCGGGGCCAAACGCTTACGCATCAAATCGTCTCATGATGATGAACTACACGCTACACAACATACACAATCAAATAGTGAAAAGCTTGTCTGTAGTCTTTTAAATATTCTAGATAATCAGATTATGAAATCAAATTTCACTAATTTTAACTACATGTTGGCTTGTTTTGAATGTCCAATCTCCCGGACACAGCCCCCAAATTATTTGTCACGATATCACACCGACGATGAAACAAAATGGATACAATATTCTATTTAACAAATATTTCATTCATATGGGTATTTCCCCTTTTCTCTCAAAAATAATACAAAACAAACTGTCACAATCTTCACCAATGATCGTACAAGTTAAAATATTAATTACAATGCTAAAGGATACTGTATTGGAATGAATCCGCCGGCTCCAGTTGATTGCCCATGGTAAGTAGTCCAATCCAGTATTCCCAATTATGATCGCCAATGTTGGTTCCAATGCGTACAGCTGAATAGCACTTCCAATAATAATCAGGTCCGAACAGAATGCCATCAGATAATTCCAATTAAGTCAGAAGCCCCAATGTATGAGTATGAACCCAATGGCAGATGAAGAGTATTCCAATTGAAATCGTGTGTGAGCATATACTTCACAACATCAGTCACATTGCACACCAATTTGATATGTAGTTAATTTCCAAAATTAATCCACAGCTATCTCAGTCCGTAATAAACAGGCAGGTCCACACACAAAACTCTCCATTTAAATCCAGCAGGTTGTGTATGCGTGTCCAGAGGTCACATAACCTCAAATGCAGGTTATCTATAACACATGGACTTGAGAGCTCAGATGACCAGAAAACTCTGAACTCATGTCCAAAACAACTGATATTATATATCAAAACCCTCTAGTCCTAAGTATCATCTATTCTTCGTTGAATATCAAACAACATACAATACAATGACCTGTTCTACGAATCTACTATCTATCTAGACTATTCCATTCATAAACAACCTGTTTACAACATTAGCCTAAAGGTCACTAACTCACTAGTAATGTTCACAGAAATGCTCCCTTTTCTCTTTTGCTAATTAAGCTACACCTGGGGAGTTACTATTTTTCTATGTAAATTACAATTTGCCCAGACACGCTCTCACATTCCAGAATATCTAGCAGTAAAAATATTTCAATGTAGAATTTCACCAGCACATACAACTGCATCTAATTAGTGCGCTAGATAGTAGCATGTAGCACAGCAATGTAATAGATAATCACAAATTTATAACAGTGTGTACATACTATAGTGCCATCATTAACTTTTTAAAAAGGAAATTTAATTCAATGAATGGATTGTAAATCTGAGAAAAGCCTTTTTTAGTTTGTTACTTGTTTTTATATGAGAAGATTTTGATTGCAGTATTTTGCAGCAGAATGGAGTGGGCTTGCAATTTAAATCAAAATCATTGATATAATTCGTTTTTTTTTCTTTGTAGAAGAATCAGTATTACTAATAAGGCTTCATTTGATTGATTCATTTAGCCTTAAATCTTTTTTTTCCAACAATCCCCAACCCTGGAATGATTGTGCATTTAACTTTCACTTTCAGTGATTTTGTTGTTTTTAAAGTAATATTTTATTCATATTTTCCTAACCCATATTAATGATGATGTCAAAAAATAGCTCATTTATGGTTCTATGAATCATTTGTACCAAGCTGTATTGCATTCATGATTCCTCACTATTTTGTTCAATTATGTTCACTACTTACAATGATGTAATGTACTTGTGATTTTGATAGTGGAAATGAAATTGAATCAAATTGTATTGAATTGCAGTGTACCTTTAATATACGTAGATTACTACTTAGTGACACATGAATGTACATGTAAAGATTTTCATGACCTTCGTAAAGAAATGACTAATCAAATTAAGTATGAGTCAACATTGAAATGTTGTGCTAGGAGTTACATTCATAAAAAAAATACATTTTTGTTGTCACTCAAATACTAGTGTAATCTAGTTAATTTTCAAGCTTTCAGAAACCCAATTAGAGATATACATGTGTTTGTTCAAGCTGCATACTTACTTATACTTCTAAATGCATCATCACTGCATACAACTGATACTTTGTGTGTGTGTGCGCGCACGTGCGTGTGTGTGTGTGTGTGTGTGTACGTGCATGTGTGTGTGTGTGTGTGTGTGTGCGTGTGTGCGTGTGTGCGTGTGTGTGTGTATGTGCGTAATTTAAATGCTCTATAAATTCTGTACACACATGACCATATATCAGAAATTTATGAGTCAAAAGTCCAAATATCGTAGTTGGCGTTTGACGTGGCGTTTTACTCTAATTAATCTAAGTGACTCCAGGCGAGAAATCTGTCCACTGACGACTGATGTACGGTCAAGCTGGCAACTGTATTTTTAATATTTTATAAGTCATGTTCACATTGGTACCTTACCATCGATGTTAAGACTAATAATGTACATCAATAAGCACCCGTTGATGTTCAAATTCAGAATTGTAATGTCAGAGACTCATGCCTTTACCCCAGTTCCATGCGTGCCTGTATTTACTAGCAGTAAACTCAAGCGTTGGCAGATGTCAAGTATAACCACAAGCTCGAAGATAAATTGTGTTCACTCTGCCCATAACTTTGATGCTCTGCAGATGGTAATTCCCTATCATCAAGTCATCCAAGACTTAACCACAAGAAATTTTGTAGTTAGGAGTGTGTACTCTCTCTTGGTACTGTAACAACAGGTGTGTCCAATTGTTCATACTGGACTTAACTTCTAGTTAAAGTCTTTTAGGCTCTTCATGATGAGCTTACTTAGTGTGAACCCAACTAACATTGAGGACAGACTATAAGCTTCACGGGTGAGGTAAACACTGTCTCAGTCAGTAATCCTTACCTAAAGGGCATGGGGGGGGGGGGGCGGGCACTGTCAAGACTGCATAAGAAATGACAATTGCATTGGAAAAACACAACTTGTAATATTTAGTCTCCAAGCTATAGTTGACATCATTGACCTACCATATGTTGACATGAACTAGATTTATTTCTGACCTACTAGTATCATGGTCTTGATACATGGTGGATATTAACCTTTTTCCTTAAAGGGCAGTGACATGATTGGGAGAAATAAAACATGCCTCTTGAACCAAACTGATTGAAAGATATACCAGTCCATACACTAGCCGGAGTCCATCTCCTCATTTTGAATTTGTTTACTTCAGGAGAATCAAGCAAAAACATACCAGCATTTTATTTCTCTCGTGCCCGGAGTGACATGATTGGGAGAAATCAAGCAAGCCTCAAGAAACAAATGAATTTGAAATATATTCCAATGTATACATTACCTAGAGTGTATATTCAAGATGGAAAGATGTTTCTTGAATTTGTTTACTTTAGGGGAAACAAACATGAATATACCAGTACTGAATTAAAGTGTAGCACTGATAAAAAAAAATTGAACTCATGCAGAGCTGTACAACAAATTTGCCTTTGCTTCCAAGCATACAATTTCTCTTAAAAAGTAGAAGTTAGAACACATTATTTGAAATTTTCAAGATGAAAGTTAACTTACGTGTACATAGTATCAGTAACGCATATGATATTATCTGCATTTAAAACTAAGTTTCTAGAAAAAGGAAAGTACACTTTACCAAAACAAAATTCCATTTGAAATACAATTAAATCAACAATTTCTCGTATCCCACAGACATTAGGTTCCACAGAGCTGTGACTGTTCAGAAAGCAATGCAAAGCAAAGCAAAAGAAAGCCCCCCCCCCCCCAAAAAAAAAAACAACAACAACATTTGTTTGATCTGATTCTTCTTCTTCTTTTATGTTCAATTACTGAGTTATGACTCATAGGTAATTAGAAATGGAGAAGGCCCATGAACATTATGTGGCATTCAAATGTAAACATACAATTTGCATTCATCCCTGGGAATTGTTGGCTTGCTTTCAACATTGGGGCTTACTAGCTCAACGCGTTATCAACACTAACAATAAAACTGTTGACAATAATGTGAGTAATTCTTTTTTAGAAAGCAAAACTTTCTATGCATCAATAAAATCACAAGCTCCTTTTTGTATTGGTAACTAAATATAGATCATGTTTAAAAATACATGTACATACAGACTCCTCATAGGCCCCAGTTTGATTAATATTGATAAATGTTACGATCAGTAAGTTTTCATTAATGAATTTTATGCATACATATAAAATTCATGATCCATAACCCACTAGTGAGCATTGCAGAGATTGCAGGATTCGGATTTTATGTAGTAAAGTAGAGCAGGTGCCCCAAATGTTAAGAATAATTTCACTGTAATCAGCTAAAAATTATGTTAAACCAAGACATAGTCAAATGTGGAATATCCGGGGGAATATCTTAAGTCAGGGACTTCTCAGTTGTATAAATTATGACTATAATACAACACCAGAATAATTCACGTATTGATTGAAATATTATATTTTTGTACAGGTATATTAAATCGTTTTCACTATTTCATTATGACTTACTTGCTTTCTGAAGAAATAAGGTGAAATAGTGAATGGTTATTGCAATGCACAGTGTAGAGTTGGGGAATTAGTCTGCACCAGTTTCAGTTACAATGTTGCTGTCTCGTATTACTTTTATATATTGCAAAAAATATATACTGCTTTGAAACATTTATCTATTGTTACATGTACATGAAAAACATGTAATATGATCCATGTATCAGTAATTCATTTAGCACCTGTGCTGGTAGAATATGATCACTAGTAATTTTATGTCCCTTGTTCATGAAAATGCAAGGAGTTTTATTTATGTTGCATATTAAAATTGTGTCTCCCACGCAGAAGCAAATGTCAACAAACATTTAGTTTAAACATTCCTGCAGTTAGTACAAATCCTGTGTCCTTGCAATGTATTCTTAACAGCCCTTTAAACTCAGTTTTACTTTCATTAAATTCATTTATGGGGAAAAGATTGACAAACACAGTGATTGCACCACACCAAACAGAACACAATTTCCAATGTATGGGACTAAAGGGTTAATGCCACATGAACATGTAGATGTGCATAAAAAGATATTAGATCTAAATCTTATTTGTGACTAACGATGTTCGAGATGTTCCTGAAGGTGTACAATGTCACGTTTCCAAGTATTTGGTCGTCCCCTTAGTCATGCGGACGTCACGGACGGAATGCAGGATAATAATCGATTACACGTAGGTAACAAATTCGCCTAGCATTCTTCCTGCCCGTGGCAATTAAGGATGGACTGTGTTGGCCCACATAATGTGTGACATTATACAGAGAGCAGAAGCGATGATGTCAAACTGGTTCGGAAATATGTAGCGGAACCACAACTCGGGTGCAAGTTGCAACTATACAGTGCGTCCCAGAAAAAACAGAACCCTAAAAGAAAGGCTTATTGTGTGGAAGCAATGGTGCGTATCATTGAAAGTTTAAAATAAACTTTGACTTATGCTCTTTTAAATGACATTTTAAGCAAACCTATTCACTCATGCATATCATTGAAAGTTTAAAATAAACTTTGACTTATGCCCTTTTAAATGACATTTTAAGCAAACCTATTCACCCATGCATCTCTGAGTACCATGACTTTAAAAATTTAAAGAGAAAAACCATTTGTTACGCTTGTTGGCTTTGGCACTGTGCACACCAACTGTTCATCTCTTTCCTCTTTCATAATCACACTCTACAGAATGCAACATCGTAACACATTGTTTTACCTTAAATTTTTTAAATCAAATTTATACAAATGCTATATGAATAAGTTTCTAAAACTAAACTGCGCATCACGCTCGACTTAATACAAAAACTCAGCCTTCACCCTGTTCGTAGCTCCGTTTCGCGTGGGTGTGTTGATGTGTTGCGAAACCAGTTCGATGCCCGCAGCAGCGCACTGGCAAATCGTGTATTCAGTACGGCCAATGAGAAGCAACAAACTCAGTGGAGGTCCTCTCAAATTTACCGAAACGTGCCGAATTGATTATTCGGGCTCTTTCGTATTAGTGTGTACGTCCATCGCGGTCTGCTGAGTACTGCAACGAAATAAACACTCCACTGCGTATACAGTATGTATAACTCGAAACGGAGCTAGCGAACGGGGTGACCGTGACGGCCCTGAGTTTTGTCTCATCAGGCCGGTCGATGGCCACGATTCAGTCCCTTTAATGTATCATTTGAAAGAGCATAGGTGAAAGTATATTTTGAACTAGTTTCTGCAATCATATGCCCCATTGCTTCCGCACAATAAGCCTTTGTTTTAGGGTTCTGTTTTTTCGGGGACACACTGTAGATCTCCTATTGGTAGAAATAACCAACTGCGATGCGTTGCACCTGGTTCCAGTATTACACATACGTGTATATCTGAACCAGAGTGACGTCACACTTCCGTACTCTATAGAGTCCACTCCGACTGTTTAGCTTGTGACTTATGTGATAAGATCGGTGATATATTAAGGAACTGTAATGCAGATTGTGTGCATGGTTATGATATGCAAATGATATGTAAATATATTCCTAGATATGATGGTAGGTAATTAGTATTTGGTACCTCACATACCTGTACTTTAAAGGGCTTGGTCAAAGATTTGCTCAATCAAGAAATATATTATTTATTTATTTTATTTATTTATTTATTTATTTATTTATTTAATTATTTAATTAATTATTTATTATTTATTTTGCATATCTATAGATTTATTTTCATTTCTCATATTCTTCTTCTCCTCCGTTAGCATTAGGCGTAGGCTATATAAACCTACAAGAAAAACTGAAGAAACTGTTTTGTGATCTATATCATTCAAGTTGATACAACCAATCTATTTACTCTGAGTAATTGGCCAAGATTTGTGTTCCTGAACATTTTATTTTTTGACTCAAGAGAGGATACCACCCCATTCTACCGTGATTGCGTGCCTTTTTCTCAAGTTCATTACAGTTGCATACCACAAACAACACAAAAATTAACCAATGGGACTAAGAGAGTTAAGGTACTGTCCCATTGATCCACTTTTTGAGTGTAGTTGTAGTGCCAACATCAAACGGCCTTACTTTATTCCCCATGTATGATGAAGAAAAGAGCTATGCACAAAAGGTAAGGATATGTAAATGTATCCGCTTTCTGTAACTGAGATTTCTGAAGTTACAATGAATTTTGTGAAGTCATTCATTTCAAATCAATAGATAATCCATAAGTTTATGTAGACCCACCAGTCTTATGAATGATTAAAGTGATAGGCTAACATTGTGGAGCTTCAATTTAAAATTTTTTCAAACTTTGATATCTGAGCTACATAGTAGTGTTCAAATGGACAAATAAAACACCTTGGAATACAAAAGTTTGGAAAGTTACACTGCCAATGGCAAGTTATACATGAATAAACAATAAAACGCGGGGCGAGTTTTATTAACCTACGTGTACACACAGTAAGTCTATGGGAGGAAATGGGCAAGTGAATCTGGTCAACTTACGATTTTCACTTTTTTAAAGCACTAAATAATCATTTTGAAATACAATATTTTCAGGGCTTCATTTTTAGACCTCATCAAAGACACTGGTAGCATGGGGAATCATGCGGCTCAGATTTTTTTAACTGTGTTAAATGTTAGCCAATACCTTTGAGGGCTGTTCCCCTGCTATGTAAATGTGTAATAACAGATAAACCACTGCCATACTTTGTCTAGCATTTTTTTAAAGCACATACTTATTCGTGGTGAAAAATTGCGCCAGCGTCACATTACAAGTTTGAAATCTGTTGTCTGTTCGTTCCATCTCTTCCTGTTACCACCATTGTCAGCCTGATATAATTCCTGCATTGAATGCCAAAGTCAACATCACATTCGTTAATGATTTTTCAGGGCCATTGTGGGAGAATATAACATTGAAAGTTTCCATTTGGCCACGTATGCAAGGAAGACCGTGTTCGCACGACATCCAAAAAGTGATTTGATTACAAATGTGATTTGCAATCTCCAATCACTCTCATTATTGTATTTTTGCCCATTTTGTGAGAAGAAACTAGAATCGTGATTGTAAATTCAATCGCAAAATTCAAATCTGCTCCCAAGGTGTTTTCCAATCACAATATTTCCAAATCACATCGCATTTTCCTCGTATGATTGGCTTGACTCAGAAAACATGATTTGGGAGGTGGAACTCATGTGACATTTCATTAACTTCTGCCGGAATACTGCACACTCAAGTGCATGTATCCAAGTGTGTCACAGCTGTAAGATCCATCTGGTGCACTGTTGATTGACAGTATATCCAGAAACAGTAATGCGTCTTCAATGCAGTTTGAATTTTATTGCAATATTATGCATAAAGACTCACCATGATTACAATCATAATTGTAATCATGATTTGCCTGCCATGTGAACAACAATCTAAGTGACATTCACTGTCAATTAAAGTCAATCCACTCGCTGTATGTCAGGATAAAATTGTGTAATACCGTGTGAACATACCCTTTAGAAGTGACATTTGCTGGCAATGAAAGTCAATCCACTAACTGTATGTGAGGATAAAATTGTGTAATTAGAGAGAAACGACTGTCATGGCTGATTAAAATTAACAAATTAACTTGATAAGCACAGACTGTAACCTTCGCATGAGTTTTAATTTTCAGTTTTCTGAAAAATTACATGAATTTGTTTTCAAATGGATAAAAGTACCAAAATGAGAGTGATCAGTTATTGTAGTCATGTTTGCAGCCACGTCTTGTTTGCCGTGTGAAGACACCCTTTAGAAGTTACATTCACTGGCAATGAGAGTCAATCCCCTCGTTGTATGTCAGAATGAAATTGTGTAATTAGAGAGAAACGACCGTCAGCGCTGATTAAAATTAACAAATTAGCCGTTCACTGTGTGTACAGTATTTATTCTTCAAGATCAGATGGTGGAAGTACTTGATAAACGCAGACTTTAACCTTCGGATGAGTTTAATTTTCAATTTTCTGCAAAATTACATGAATTTGTAGAATTAAAGATATTGGCTAACATTTACCACAGTTAAAAAAATCTGAGCTACATGATTCCCCATGCTACCATTGTCTTTGATAAGGTCTAAAAATGACGCCCTGAAAGAAATGTATTTCAAAATGATTATTTAGTGCTTTAAAAAAGTGAAAATCGTAAGTTGATCGGATTCACCTGCCCATTTTCTCCCATAGACTTACTGTGTGTACAGCTACGCTATTTAAACTCCCCCCGAGTTTTAATTGTTTATTCATGCATAACTTGCCATTGGCAGTGTAACTTTCCAAACTGTTTTATTCTAGGGTGTTTATTTGTGCATATGAACACTACTATGTAGTTCAGATATCAAAATTTGACAATTTTTTAAATTGAAGCTCACAATGTTAGCCTATCTCTTTAAAGGGCACTAACATTATTCGGAGAAGTCAGAAATGCCTTAAGAACCAACTGAATTAAAACATTACCTTTATATACCCTGGCTAGAGTGTATCCATTATCCAGGCTGGAAGGATTTGTCTGGAATTTGTGTACTTGAGGAGGAACAAGTATTCATTTATACTGCAATATTGAATTTAAGTATGACCGGATAGAAACTGAACTCAGAGAGAAAGCTTACACTATGAATGAATTAGACCATAACTTCATTTTCTAATAAAAATTATGCAACAAATGGAAATGTCTGACTACGCAATTTTTCACAGAAGAAGCCTTAAGCAGTATACTTGATTCTGGTTTCGTTTTATCCTAAATTAAGGATTACCTCCAATTCTATTATTTCCCTTTAATCTTGTTTAGTGTATACGCTAAATATTTTGTGGTGGTTTCATTTTTGTGAATTTCGCGACTTAAAATACGCGAAAATTTCCACTTCCTGATATTTCCATACAAAGTGAATGCAAATACGATGAAATCGCGCAAAATATACTCTTGCGAATTCCCTGTCTTGAAGCAAAATCGTGAAAATATATGGACGCGAAATATATCGCGTATACAATGTATAAATATGAATATGGTTGGGCAACAGCACCCAAAATTATAAATCGCTCCCTGGGTAGTTTTAATCTTGGTAAATGCCCTCTCTCATAACCAAAATAAAACAATAACAGATAAACAAACAGATACTAATTGTTACATTCATTTACATGAGACAAACAGTGATAATATTATAGTGTTGTTTTTATCTGTTTCATTAGAAGTTCTCCATATTTCACAATTGGCATTTTTTTAAAATTCTAATATGATACAGTATAAAGCATGACAATTGCACATGGCAAGGCCCTGACATAAATGACAAATATCTATTTCTTATTCATTTATCTTTTATAGAATCTAAAAAGATGACCAGAAATATTTCATTGAACTGATGACTACACTTTCAATGTAAAAATAATTACCAACACAATAAACAAGGAAAATACAGATTTAAGCTGTATCTTAAGTTTCTTTTGTACAAGATCAATGAATAAATGGCAATTAGAATGAAGATTATTTTAGTTTTGAAAGATTTGAAAGCCTTGAAAGTGTCATTTGTTGTCATGTTTCCAGAATTAAATTGTTTGATTTTGACCTTCAGGACTGAATAAATCTTGTTTGTTACTCTTACATGTTCAAACATGCACATTATTTTGAGAATCATTTAAACCATTTTTAGACTTTGTTTTATATCATGTACAATACATGCATATTATTTGTTTTCTTATTTGCAGTTTAAATTTTGTTGGATACAAATGTGTATTCATGTTCAGGATTTGATTTAAAATATTGGTTGTTTTTTATGATTTAATTTTATATTTTGCTAAAATGCCATGGTCACACTGTGATATTTAACATGACACACCCAAAAAGTGTGTGTGTGTGTGTGTGTGTGTGTGTGTGTGTTATGTTGTGTGTGTGTGTGTGTGTGTGTTGTGTATGCATATGTGTATGTGTGTGTGTTGTGTGTATATGTGTGCATTATGTATATTGTGTGTGTGTGTGTGTGTGTTGTGTGTTTGTGTATATGTATATGTATGTGTGTGTGTATGTGTGCATGTGTGTGTGTGTGTGTGTGTGTGTGTGTAAGTTTGTAATCGGCTCCAAACGTGGACGTTTTGGATTAATTTTACTGTTCAACCGTGGACGTACCTTCCAGGGGGGATGGTCCACGTTTTTAGAGCTTGTTGTAATTGAGGTGCTTATATGGCATTACAACCAGCAAGCAAGGTCTGGGGGTATTTAGAGAACGTCCGCATTTGGAGGTTGTGTACTGTAATGTATACGTCCGCAGTTGTCAGAAGTTTCGTCCTCATTTAATAGGTAAAAATTGCTGTGTGTGTCCTAGGTATTGCCATGTGTGTCCTCGGTATTACTATTACAAACACACACACACACACTCACACACAGGTACACTCACATTAAAAATTGTACGTCCTCGGTCAAAGGTGATTACACGTATGTGTGTGTGTGTGTGTGTGTGTGTGTGTGTGTGTGTGTGTGTGTGAGTGTGTGCTGTGTTTGCTAAAGGTGTAGTTCTCAATGGAGCACAAGCGATAAGCCACATGATATGGAAATGTACATGTACGTACGTATATTGTACATTACATACATGACTTTAATTAAACAGGATCGGTCTTGCATTTTATAGGTCAGGGTCAGAGACCAGCTTGGAAATATATCACACTTCCAATGGTTTATTGAATCAGGAAACAGGAAAATAGAGATAACATTATCAACTGGTAGCAAGGATAGTAACAGCGATGTATGTTCATGTAGCTTTATTGCTGCTTATAATTAAAATGATAATTGCTGCTGCTAAACTTCTTCAACTACCACAACTACTACTGCTACTATTACTACTACTACTACTACTACTACTACTACTACTACTACTATTACTGCTATTACTGCTGCTGCTACTACAGTGTCTCTGCTTAATTAGGTAGGCAGTTCCAAGGTAACATAAATTTTACCCATTTAAAAGGAGAACCCCGTTAAATGTTACCCCATTAAGCACAGACCACTGTACTACGTTATGCTACTACTGCTACCACTACAACTACTGCTACTACTATTACTTCTATTGCTACTACTTCTACTGTTGCTACAACTACTTCTACTACTACTGCTACTACTATTACTATTACTATTACTATAACTGCTATTTCTACTGCTGCTGCTGTTACTACTACTACTACTACTACTACTACTACTACTACTACTGCCAATTACTATACTAGTGAATATAATTTTAAATTATTGAGTTTAAAAAAAACACATGTCTGAATAAAGGATAGGGCTTTGAATCTAGACATACAAAACATTATGCCAGTCTTAAACAGCTTTATCATAATTTGCAATAAATATTAAATAAATTCATTGCTTTTAAGATTTTCTTTTATTCTGGTGTGAGCAGCTGTAACACATGGGGTTCATGTATCAGGGGGAAAAAACATAATATATTGCAGTGAGCCTTTTCCCTTATAAAAAAGTACCATCAAAGTACCATGGTAATAAGTACCATCAAAGTACCTTCCTATGGTAATTTTGTCATGGTACTACCATGGTAGTACCATGATAAGTACCATGGTAGTACCATGGAAAGTACCATGGTAGTACCATGGAAAGTACCATGGTACTACCATGGTAGTACCACGGTAGTACCATGGTAGTACCGTGATGAAATTACCATATTAAGGTACTTTGATGGTACAGGCATGGTACTTTGATGGTACACTTGAATCGATCGGAGAAAAAACATAAATTATTTAGCTTATTATTATATTTTCAACAAGGGATCAATCTAGATATCACCCTATACCCTAATACAACACCTACTATACCTATATTTGCCTATCTCCTAACCTAAGTTCCTAAATCTATATCACTACCTACTATAACATACAGTGTACTCGATTCCTATATATATCGACATTTTATAGATACAGAAAAGTTGTGGTTACTTCATGTGAAATTGGTAAATCAGTCCTAAATTGTTGTATTTCCTTTAATTGCATTCTCAAAATGAGCCCATTTCATGCAAATTACAGCTGCTGAAATTATTTACAATTACAATATTACCTAATCTCATGAAACACAAGTCAAATAATG
>JZLH01S0291458.1:17616-30545 GCA_001188425.1 Eucidaris tribuloides
CCTTTGAATAAACGTGACATGTACACTAATAACCTGCGGATTGTATGCCCAGAAGCAGACTTAGTCTCGTACGCAGACCTTAAACTAAATGTCTATCACCAAAAGGTAAGGCACTAGTTTTAACTCTGCAAATACAATTATTCATCTGGCCATTTTACCTAAGATTTCTAAGTATGAAAGTGAGACCAATAGTTTTTTTTTTTTTCTCCATGCGTAAGGAAAATTATAAATAGATAGAGTCATGAATGACTTTATTCCTGGTAAATTGCTCTCAAGGGGCTTATCTACAATGAAAATAAATATGAATTCTAGCCATACACATCCAATCAATCAATATTCCAAACCAATTTTCTCACGAAATGAATTTTAAGTTGTAAAGAGAGTGTGTTTATTTAATTTGATTCATATAAAAGACCCCACAGATGTCGGGACTGCGAGTAATGAATTGTGTAACTCACGTTCACTTTATTTACCAATGTTACGTTACAGTTGCTAATTATATCATCAGATTCTTAATCAAGGAGCCATGCATTTCAGTGAAATTGAAAATATGATTATTCAAATTGTGTGTAGCTGAATGACCTCATAGTTGTCAAACCAAGTCAGAATACAGAAGTTTAATTCTACCTTTTTGGTCTAAATGCATGAAAATATTGCACAGTTTATTTAATCAAATCATTGAAGTTTGTCTTCTTAGAAAATAAATGTCACCCTTTGACCCATTGGAGACAATTTGATTTCACTATAACATGCATTCTCCATAGACCACAGCTTGAGATTTCTCTCTCTCAGTCTCCAACATGTTAACCTTCTTACTACTTTGCAACAAAATGTCATAATTTTTGCATGCAATATTCTCAGATTATCCTGGAAAGGGTTGACGTGATGGGCTAACATTGTGGAGCTTCAAATTAAAAAATTGTCAAACTTTGATATCTGAGCTACATAGTAGTGTTCAAATGGACAAATAAACACCCTAGAATACAAAAGTTTGGAAAGTTGCACTGCCAATGGCAAGTTATGCATGAATAAACAATTAAAACTCGGGGCGAGTTTTGATAGCCTAGATGTACACACAGTAAGTCTGTGGGAGGAAATGGGCAAGTGAATCTGGTCAACTTACGATTTTCACTTTTTTGAAGCACTAAATAATCATTTTGGAATACAATTTTTTCAGGGCTTCATTTTTAGGCCTCATCAAAGACACTGGTAGCATGGGGAATCATGTGGCTCAGATTTTTTTAACTGTGGTAAATGTAAGCCAGTACCTTTAATTGAAAAAAGGGGAAAAAAGCTTCTTCCTTGAAATTTGCCATTTTTTTAAAAATTCATTTTATGGCACGGTATTTATGGTGCTGTATACATTGATATCTTTCCTTACAATAAACAAATTCACATGTGGGCAATAAATTTTGCCCCAAATGGTCTGAATATGCTGTAAGCGTGGATACTGGCAGTATAAAGCCTGTAATTGTAGGTATTTGTTGTTACAGTGGCCATTTTAAATGCCATTGTAAGTACAGAACAATTACCACACCCATCCAAAAATTGTGTATTTTATTTGTTTAGGTAATGGCCCCCCAAGGTATGCACATTTTGAGTGTACAATATACATTTGCTGTAGTTGACAAACTTAGGTTATCCAGTGGAAATAAAAAAGCTACACTCCCGGGGGGGGCGGCGGGCGGCAGTAAACATAATGTTGTAACATGCGTGACCCCCCCTCCCAAACGCGTTAAGGGGTGTTTTTTCATTTTAGACGAGGGCAGCGTGCAACGCATTAAGGTATCAAAAACACCGATTTCAATAAAAAGGGTGTTTTGAAAGACTTGTTCAAACGCATTAGCGGTATTTTTTCCCAACGCTTATTTTGAAGACTGATCAAACGTATTGTAGGGTATGTTTAGGGCTAAACGTGGAATGAGCACGCGGAAACTGTTTGGGGTTATTTGACCAGAAGAACTTGTTTAGTGGGTGTCTGGAATAAGTCTTGGTCACGATGTGTTTAACATTATGTTTGATGCCCCCCCCCCCGCGGTGTACACTTGTCAATATACTGTGAGGAAGCTGGTTGTTTTTCAATGGGAAATGGTGATATAAAAATTATGTTTTGTTGATCAGACAAGTTTTTGTCAGATCTTTACAAATTTTCTTATTTGTCACCCGGACATTGAGAAACAACAAACCTCTGAAAAATGTTTATGTTGGGGAAATTATATGTTAAATTTAGGAGAACATCTAGCGGTATGACATTACCTGTAGGACCCCCTCCACTGTATTTAATTTTTGAGTATATTTTCAGAAATGGAGAGTTTCAGAAGCGCATCAATTTTCAGGCATTTATAGATCATATACATGTAGGTGTATCTAAAACCATAATTGTAAAAGATTTCATTTTTGGGGTGGGGAGGGGGAGCATTTGACAAACTACCTTGGTGTAACTGATGGTCTATTTCTGTTATATATGGCAGATGATGTTCTAATTTGAATACATAAGTGCTTTATTTTGTTTCTTTTATTCTTCACACACATGGGCCTTATTTCAAGATAACAGTTTTCTTTGTGGATACCTTACATTTACACTATGTCACACTCGCACATACGCTACACAACAAAACAACACACAACCACACACACCACACACCCACACCACACGAACACACACACAACACACACAACGACGCACACACAACACATACCGACAGAGCCATAATTGTGGGGGTGTTCTTGTATGTGCAGTGTGGGTGTTCCATAATAGGTATAAAAACACATATTGAGTTTATGATTTTAACCCCCACAATGCCGAAATACGCCCACAATGTAACCTCATACTTACATTAAACATACACCCACAATGTACTTCCTGCACGCCCGCAACATACAATAGACACATAACACACAAAAGACATACCACATCATTATGGGAGTAAAAAATATAAAAAAAAAACAGTTCTCTTTAGCACGCCCACTGTGTTGTTTTCAACCGTTTTAAAATGTTTCATTCTGGGGGTACCCCCACAATGCCGAAATACGCCCACAATGTAACCTCATACTTAAACATACACCCACAATGTACCTCCTGCACACTCACACACACACACACACACACACACACACATGTAATAGAAATACAGCTATATGTACACATGCATGTACACACACACACATATGTGTAATACAGATACAGATACACACACACACACACACACAGGCACATACACACAAATTACATACATACATTGATCACACATACAGTCACACACTCATACCAAGGAGCTTCACCCACAACAACACACACACACATGCACATGCACACATGTACACCAAACCCAACAAATGCTACGTTATTGGCATGTTGCAATCATATAATGGAATACATTCAAGCCCGGCAAGACATTCTTGCTGTATTCGTCAGCGTCTGGGGAGTAATTTCCCCGCAATTCCAAGAATAAGTGAACGGACTAATGAACAAACATTTGTCTGGCGACCGAGACCTACATTTTATAATCAAATGGAATATGTTATTAAAATATTAATTCAATTACAGGGGCGCCCGATAAACCATAAACCAACACACTGTGCACATTATTTCCATTAGAATATTATTGTTTGTTTATTGTCATAAATATACCGTAAGTCATTTTTCTCTAGGTTACTAAAAGCCAAATTATTTCTATGTAGGAGCAAGTTGGGGAAGGGGTATAAAGTGGTGGAGGTTTATGTGGTGATTTGAAAGGAACAGTGTTCTTAACTCGTTGACTTCAAGATTAAGTAAATCTCCGTAGACATTGTACAGGCCCCATCCGGTTCCCGTAAGCAACGGGTTAATTGAATTTTGTTTTAGTAGCGTATATCTTTTTTTTTTCTTTCTATATCATGAGATTGTTATTGTTATTTTTTTTTTAATTGCCATCTGTGATGTCACTGTATTAATTAGATATATTATTATACATGTATCACATTTTAACCAAATGGAAACTAAGAATCAACTGTTAAAGAACTTACTGTGAGTTCTGTTTCCTTGATATTATAGGACTGTCATTTTAAAGCAGTCAGAAATAGTGTAATGGTAGTGATTGAAGGAGATGTAAACTTTACAAAACTGTGTGTCAAAATTACAGCAATGAAAATCTAGAGTTAGCCGTTTTAAAATGTGTCTGTGTGATATGTCAAGCTAAACATATTGTTGGCTTGTTGTGTAATAAATGTAACACAAAGTCTTAGAGGTATCCTGTAACAACTTTTCCAATTAAAAATAAATCTATGATCGGTTATGCTACTAGCATCTCTGACAAGGTCTTTAAAAATGAAGTCCTCAAAAATTGTTGTGTAATAAATGTAACACAAAGTCTTAGAGGTATCCTGTAACAACTTTTCCAATTAAAAATAAATCTATGATCCGTTATGCTACTAGCATCTCTGACAAGGTCTTTAAAAATGAAGTCCTCAAAAATTTGTAGTTCGAAACAATCATTAAGTGCTTTTAAAAAGTGAAAACAATGAATGGCCATTCTAGTTTTCACCATGATAGAGTGCCGAGTTATAGAATTTTTGTCCCAAGGACTTTAATTGATGTGTTGATATGTATAGTTATAGTTATTAGCTAGTGACAGTATAAACTGTCTAAAGTTTCATGTTCTAATGTGTTTTTTGGTCCATTCAAACACAACCATGTAGGTCAGATGTCAAAGTTTTGACAGTTTTTTCTTTTAAGTGGTGCTTCCATAGTGTTAATGAAAAGTTGGTATGAGTCAGGGAATATGAAACACTTTCTAGAAGCAAAAATTCAGGGAATTCATCAATTTCTTCTGGAAAGGCAGGGAAAATCGTTTGTGCAAGATATTTTTAAAATGACCCTTGATTGGGAGAATGCTAGACTAGTATTATGATGTATGTTGGGAAATTTTGCAGTTTTCTGGTCAGGAAAGTCATGGAAAATCAGTGAATTTTGAAAATGTGTAAGTGTGTGAATACATTTACCTCAGTGCCTTTAAAGATTGTGTCATTGATTTGCATGTCAAAAAAACATCTAAATGAATGAAATCAGCTGAAATCATATCCAATGTGAAGATTGATATAAATAAACACCTCTCATAGAGACTTGGGGTAAAATATTGAGTTTTGGTGAAAATCTGGACGGTTAAACTTCATCCTTTTTCAAATTACTCGGGAGCATTTTCAAAAAATCCGCGACGTCAAACGTGCACGTGCCGTTCCAAAATTGTCCGATCAGCCGTTAGCTAAATGTCGTGCGGAGATTAGCCGTTTGACCAATCAGTGCGCTGCGCTGGTCTTCCGACGTTACACAATAACCGCGATTCGCAGTTTGAGCAAAATTGAAACTCACGGAAAGAACAACATTCTGGTAACATGTCGTTATTAGTTTTTCTCATAAAACAACAAATTCATGACGTATGGATCTCAAACTTTCAGCACACCATTTGTAAGTAGGGCCTACTAAACTACTGTTTGGTATTGATAATGAAGGGAAGTAATGGTCTTGCACATCCCTAACGCAATCTTTAAAGGAGATGATGATGGCTTGCACTGAGGTGGCAAGTGGTACTAATTTTCAGTAATTTTTTCTGAAAGTGGCGAAGAATACTACAAGTTGCATGAAAAAACACTGATTTTATCAAATCAGTTTATGTGTAATTCAACATGTACATGTAGTACTGCATTTATGTTAGAATTACTGTTTTTCTTTCAAATATGGCAAAAGTACTGATTTTTAGCTGTGAAAGTACTGAAAGGCATTGGATGAAAGTTGGCAGCTCTACCTTATAAATGAGAAACAACTGCATGTGATATTGTTATGAAGAGTAAAGTTTGTTTGAGAATAGTTGATTCATGCTTCATACTACCCCGTTGGAGTTTTACCAAGCATTAGTCAGCAGCGATCATTGACAGGCAGTCCTCCAGTGAGTGAGTCCCCACACGGGTCCTGACAAAACCTGGGCCTGTTCCAGGGTTGAGTGAGGACCCCTGGACTTGGCTCTGGACCTGCTTTGAGTCAGGATAGGCATCGCAAAGTGTGAGGATAGTTTTGTGACCTGATGGTGTCAGTCACAACTGTTTTGTTTGTTTATTTATTTGTTTTGTTTGTTATGTGTTGTTGCAGTCATTTAGTTTTGGAATTGAGGAGCTGTTTCATTGTTTTCATCTTTTTCTTTGACCACTTCTTCTTCTTCTTCTTCTTCCCTCTCCTCCTCCTCCTCCATTTCTTATTCATAACACCCTGTTAGAATAATTGATTATTTCAACTAGTGATTATAATGTTTAGGATTTTACATGATTTACAATTCCCTCTTTTGTGGCATAAGCTATCCACTACTTGATGATTTTTTTCTTAAAGATTATAATTACTCCCATATTGTAATGTATACCAGAGTGGAATATGGATTGGAGATGATTAACATTTTAGATGGACTAATTTCACTCTTTGTTGTTTCTCTGTAAAGACGATGAGCAGATCGTTTGCCCCTTCTTTTCCTGAACAATCCCTCATATCACATTTTCCCTGACTTGGCTCTTAAGCATTCTAATGGACTTGTTAATCAGCTAGATGACTCTTTCTGTTGTTTGCCTATATCACACTCAGAAAAAAAGAAAATATTGTTGATGATGTATGATGAACAAAGATTTGTGTTAATGATATTGTTTGACTTCTATTTGGTTTGGTTTTGTGACATGAACACACATTTACATCCCTGAAATATACATGTACTTTTTGATCTAACATCATCCAATTGTTCACCATTTCAAGCACTGACATTGTAACAGGCGACTTCTTTGTAATTTTCAGGAGTGATCCACCCCTGTGAGTGAATTTATAAAACAACTGTGGCCATGTTTGGGGCAACTCTTCCTCTGGCTGGCACCCATGTTTATATATTTCCCACGGACTCTGATCTGACGACTTTGGCTCTAACTGTGAATTTCTCATGAATGACGTTGCACGATTCATATGCAGTGTGCTTCCGCCCCCCTAGTACACAAAACTTCATCACATCGAATGGTTGCATTGATTAATTGTCTCCTTCCATTTGTGATGGAAATGATAAGTGGGGGGTCATTTGTCACCCCCTTGGCTTTTCGGGTTTTTACGCTAATTGCCGTGTCAAATGTCGCCCAAACTGGGCATGCATGGTCCTCCGGTGGCACCCGCTTGTTCACCGATTTTCACAGCCGCAAAGTTGTGGTTGCGGTCTAATTGTGATGATATCTGATCGGTTTATGCATAAAAAAAATAAATAAAGTAAAAAAATGAAACATGTGGGTGATGGAGGGTCCGTGACTAACACCAAACTTGAACCAGTACCAAACAGGTGATGTGTAAACAGGTCCAAAACTTCCAGCACTAGAAAAAGGTACAAATAATAAATGATACCATTTTATGTTAGATGAAGACCCAAATAGATACCTAAATTATTCAATGAATAAGTAAAAGATAAATAAGTTTGCAAGTGAATAAAAATAATTTGTTAATTAAAACAGCTGTCGGGGTGTTGATTTACTGTTCATTTTGTTCTGAGGACCCGAGTATGTGAAGAAAGAAGTGAATCAGTCAATAACTAAGTGAATGAATGAATAGATAGATTAATTGATAAATTCAATAATGTAGGATGATGTTTCCCTGTTTCATCAGCTGTTATAAATAAACAAATAATTTTAATGTTTTGCTTTTTGTTTTGTTTCTATCTTCTTCCATTCCATATAACCTGATCCTGATCTCAAAATGGACATCTTCATCACATATTTATCTCTTATCAGGTAAGTAATGCTCTGTTTTTTAGTGTCATTAATTTCTTCAAAGAATATTCATTTTCTATTAGAAATGCCAGTATTTTAGTTTATCAGACAGCTGATGCTGATATTGTATCAGAACTTGTTGAAATAATTTGAACAAAAAGTAAGTTGCAATTAGTGTTCAAATGCAAGTTACAAATGTGATTCTGGGAAAGGAGCGCAAGTTACAACATGTACAAACTGTACATGAATAAATTAGATAAGAACATAAGTAAATAATAGATAATAAGTAAATATACATTGATAGTTGAATATATATAATTAGGCTTTTGAATTTGAATAATGAACTTGTGTATTTACTATTTAGGCCTTCAAAATGTGTGTGTGTGTGTGTGGCGTGTGTGTGTGTGGGGTGTGTGGTCGTTGTGTGTGTGTGGTGTGGGTGTTGTGGGTGTCCTGGCTTTGAAGCATGATGTGCATTTCCAATGAACCTTCAGATTGCAGTAAAATACGGGCCATGTTGTACAGCTTAGAATGTGTCTGTTCGACAGTGATTCCCATTTATACTTAAAGACTTCCAGATTATTATTCAGGAAATTATATTATTCCCCTTTGACAGCTGTGGTGACCAGCATTTTGATGTAAGCTGTGATTTGTTGCAGTGTACCCTTGCACTGAAGCAGTGGTCACCAGGCTGAATGTAATCACAAGTTCACTGATCGCAATCGTCTTGGACCTCCCAAGTATTTGCTGTGTAAACAGGGTCAGGGGGTGACATTTACACAAATAAAAGGGGCCTCTTCATCAGATTTAGCTGGATTATTGGAAGGGGGAAAGGATAGGATGCTAGAATGTATTCTACTTGATCCTTTTTCACAATTTTTGTGTCTGTTTGCTGTTGTAATTGCTAGGTGTAAATTCAATTTGGAGTAGTGTAGTCCCACATATAAGACTTTGTGTAATGCTACTATCAGGGGGAGATGTGAAGTTAGGACAAAACGTACCCCCACGTTTCGTTGTTGATCCTCTTAATCATGTTTGAATGCTGCCCTCTTAGATTATTGTGGTTTCCTTCAACCCAACTAGATGACACTGGTTTTGTTTTATCAGAAGTGATATGCTTATAATTTACAGAAAATATCTACTCAGTACTTGTGCTTTACAACCAAAACCTATTATTATTGTAATGCAGTATCTTTTCAAAGAGGTCGAGAAAGAAAGAAGAATTCATAAGTATTTCATATGTATCCATGTTATTTACACATATAATTTTGTCATATCATTTTAAGTTGGTGCCCCCCCCCCTTAATTTAGATGGCAAATTTAGTAAATAAACATTATTAAATTTAGGATGTTCTAAGGGGAGGGGCTGGAGTTAATGTACATGTATTTGCATATCATTTTTAAACAAAAATACAAATGCCATCTGTATTACCACGGGAGTAAATGGTGGTGGGAGTCATTTAATGTTGCATTATACCGTACATTTTGTTTTGACCAACCAATTTGTCCCCTGTGGATCAGCCGCTGATAAATCTATGATAACACTGCTCTAAGGTTCACTGCCAAGTCACCACACAAATCACATCACCAAACAAATGTTCTCCGATATCATGACATCAGTAACATTCTTTGATTGAATCGACCACAGTGTAGTTGTCAAATTCCATTACGCAGATTTCTGAATTCTGTGTACATGACATTCCAGTGGCTGAAATCTTCACTCACTTTCGAGATGAAATTCTAAATTCCATTTAACGTGACCAATAGCCTGACTTATGCATGTTGTGGTGTAGCCAGTGGTGTACTAATGATAATTACCCTGTGCTTTATAGCAACCACTGTAGTTCTACTCCTAGCGGCTATTATAATTAAATCCCTGGGGGCAATCATATTGAAACACTACCATAAGTAATTACCGCAGTTCCCTCCCTCCATCCCATTTCAATTTGCTGCAGAATTTTTTTTTTTGTCCATTTGTTGGTTCCGGCATCACAGCCAACCCTACCTCATTATCATCTACTCCCATTGGAGACGATCATAATTTATTTATACACCGCAATAAATAGATTTAGGAGAATTGGTGGCAAAATTATGAGCTCAAAATGTTATTTTTATACCCTGTGTTTTGAATGCCCAGCACAAATTACATTTTTACATGTGAATCGTGACCTCATTGCGAAGGCCCCTCTTCCTAAATATTATATAACACGCCAACACCTAACACATTTGCAGGACATCATACACGCATGCCACATCAACTTTTCTGATTAGCTAAGTACCATATTTTGTTTCATCCGGTCGCCTAGTCGAGCCCGCCACACATTTTGCTGGGCACTTCGACTCCGAGGCGTCTGCCTAGCTCGGTAATAACCACTGACCGAGCTCTAATAAGTTCCATTCTGTTTGCACGGAAGATCCGATTTGATACTAAATGTATCGTGCAGTTTGAGTGCTCGTGCACGTCGTCAGCTAATTTTGTCGTAATCACCGCAAAATTTACTCCTTTTTTTAGAAACAGAATTGACTGTGCTGCCTCCATTTATTGATGAATGTGATGAATTGTACATATTTTTTCTCTTTCTTTGTTAGGTTGTCATATTTGTTTGAATGCCTCGGGGGATGTTTGTTTTTTGGGATACACACAAACGAAGGCGTACCGTATAACGACCCGAGAGACGACAATGCAATAAACGCAGCGCGAGATATGCTAGTTCCGGTGTAAATATGGATTTCCATAATGGCATCAAATTATGTGATGGAGACGGGAATTCAAAATGTCATGCGCATTTATTAGTCTTCCGTGATTCGAGGCAAAAAGATAAACATTGTTTCAGAGATATTTTTTTCCTCTCGTCAAATTTACAATTTCTGGGGATAGAGCATCCTGACTGGGATAAATGGCTAAAACTTGAGATGCATTTCCGTTCAGGAAATGTAGATGTAGTGTAGTTGGGTCGATGATGAGAACAAAAGTGAATGAAATGACGACTGACATTCGGGCTATAATTTTGTCCTCACACTAGATCACGTAAAAGCTGATAAATGAACGTATCAAAGTTGCGAATAATGGACAATGAATAGTATTATCATTCAACAGAATGTTACAATGTGTATAAAATGACAGGAGGTTATAAAAACTAGAAATGCAATCGTGTTAAAATGATGTACTTGCAATGATGCTAGTGTAAACTGAATTTTGAAAGAGAGACTGTCATTGCACATCATACATTTTACATGGTGGTGTTACATTCCTTTACGTAAGAGTATGTAAAATGGATGTCAGTCAAAATTATTAAGAAGTCAAAGAAGTAACAGTATCGTAATAAAAAGAGAAATATATAATTGAACCTAAACATGAAATCTAATTTTGAATATGATGGCTGTAATCAGTTATTAAATTTGTTTGTATCAAGTTTAGTGTGGCATTTGCTGTCACCCAGCACTACCCAGAAAGCAATAGATAACGGGTTCAATTCATTTTGGATCATTGCTTTCTAAATCATTACAAACATTTTTTTTTTAAATGAATAAAAATGTTGATCTGTTGCATTATAGACAAAGATACAGTAGATTCAGCAAGACCATAGATTTACTGCTTTAACATTTCTGAGAATATGATTTTGATTTGAGATATACTCTTGTACATTTATGAGCCCCAAGGAGATACTTTCTAAATTAGTGGCTCAAATACATGCAATGTCCAAGTACTCTGTGGTTTTAGGCAACCATGCCGGCCAAAACAGACCCCTCATTTTTTGCTTTACCAATTAGTCAGTACCTTTAATGACCCATTGGCACATTATTGGCTCAAAGACTGTGCAATGTACATGTATTTTACCTGGTAATATTGGAAATAAGGGAAAATTAAAGCCCCAGTGTAGTTTTGGTAAGTGGTGAAAAATGATTTTTTTTGTGTGCTTTTTAGATAGACTTGTACTACCTATTAATGCCCTGAAAATCATATTCCTTATTTTGAGAATTTCATGAAAAATGAAATGGCTTGGGGCCCCCTGACCATTTTGCCATAGGAAGTATATATGATTAAAAAAAAATCGTAATTTGTCACTATAAACAGTTTTTACAGTACTGGAGGTTTGATGTTATTTTTTGATGCCTTTGGTGAAATCTGTACAATACTTTGTGAAAGATTGATTTAAAAAAAAATTGTATTTTCGACCAAATCTATATGTGGGCTTTTAAGCAATGCTCATCAAATAATCAATAACTAATGAGATACTGTTGTTACAAAAATAACTAGCATGGCTTTTGGGGATGTGCATTCTATATTGTTTTTCACTCTTAACATTTCCATCTCGAACTGGTTGTTAGGAGTTTGTTGACATCAAGTTTCTCGGAATCACCAGTTCAATGACATCAGACGTAGTTGCTGTGGAATTTCTTTCCGAGAAAAGCATGTTCGCATTTGTCAGCAACTTGCTTCAGTTTTCAGAGTTAATAAATTAGATTACTAGATTATCTTAACACTGAGTAGCACAGGGTATTATTCATTTGAAGCCCATTCAGATTTTATCAGCACATATAAATCTGAATTTCTCCACCATTTTATTTCATTTACTGACAAATATACATGTACTTTCACTTTTTATATATGTCACTGCAAATATGTCACTGTATGTTAGGTGCAGAATTTATGTTTGTACCAAAACATACTCTGCTGCATATGATTTGAGCTTGTAGGCCTATAGCATAGAGGTAGAAGTAAATGAAATATAAAAAAATACTACCATGTTGAGTTTGTAACTGCACCAATAACATCACAAGAATACATAACAATGCTGTATTTGTCTAAAGGGCAGTGACATGATTGGGAGATATAGGCCTAAAAAATGCCTCTCAAACTAAACAGGTTAAAAGGTATACTAATGGATACACCAGCTGGAGTGTATCTCTTGGCTGGAAGGATTTATCTTGAATTTGTTTACTTAAGCTTATAAATCAAGCATGAACATACTAGCATTTTGTTTCTCTTGAGCCCCGATAGAAATAGAGTCCCATAGAAACCTACACAACAGATTGGTCTGTCACAAGGCATACTGATGGAAGTTATTCTAGAACAGGTCAACTTTTGACTACCAAATTTTCACAGTAGCATCCTTGCACACTTTACTTGATTCTAGTATAGTTTTACCCCAAGTTGAGGACTACCTAGCTTTAAA
>JZLH01S0291458.1:30595-48390 GCA_001188425.1 Eucidaris tribuloides
TGGGTATTATTCATTTGAAGCCCATTCAGATTTTATCAGCACATATAAATCTGAATTTCTCCACCATTTTATTTCATTTACTGACAACTATACATGTACTTTCACTTTTCATATGTGTCACTGCAAATATGTCACTGTATGTTAGGTGCAGAATTTATGTTTGTACCAAAACATACTCTGCTGCATATGATTTGAGCTTGTAGGCCTTTAGCATGGAGGTAGAAGTAAGATAACAAAATTTAAAAATAATACCATGTTGAGTTTGTAACTGCACCAATAACATCACAAGAATACATAACAATACTGTATTTGTCTAAAGGGCAGTGACATGATTGGGAGATATAAAAAATGCCTCTCAAACTAAACAGGTTGAAAGGTATACTAATAGATACACCAGCTGGGGTGTATCACCTGGCTGGAAGGATTTATCTTGAATTTGTTTACTTAAGCTTATAAATCAAGCATGAACATACTAGCATTTTGATTTTCTTGAGCCATGATGGAAATAGATCCCATAGAAAGCCACACAACAGATTTGTCTGTCACAACGCATACTGATGGAAGTTATTCTAGAACAGGTCAACTTTTGACTACCAAATTTTCACAGTAGAATCCTTGCACACTTTACTTGATTCTAGTATAGTTTCACCCCAAGTTGAGGACTACCTAGCTTTAAATGTGACTGCATCGGAACTACTGCGTTATATGGCATGTTCAGGTACATCACGTAGTTGAAGTATGGCACGCTTTACGGTAGGTTTGATGATTCAGAACAGAACTTTGAGAAATTGGTCAGGGGTCGTAGGTCACGCCAACTATGCCAAGTGCATGGCCGTACCAGGCCTTGGCCATGATGGAGCTAACATAAACAGATAATACTTGAGTCTCATCCGTTCTTGATATTCATGATGTGGGTGTGGAATTTCTTGTTCTTCTGTTCTTTCTTTCTTTCTTCAAACTTCTACAATTGTTTTTTTTTCCCCCCTTGGTGATGCATCTATATTTTGTTATCTTGACAGTGTGGGAAGATGATTGCATTTGGCGTGTTGTCAAATACATGTATGGCAGATGATTTATCGTGTGTAAGTAAAAATAGTTCTGGTATCACAACATTCAGATTGTGACAAGTGACAATCTATGAAGGTATGATTTATTTCGCTTAAAGCCCAAGTATGGTGTTGGTTGATCATACAACTTTTTTTATTGTTTTGTTCAAATAGGCCTATAATATTATTTCAAATATTTTTTTTTGAAATATGGTACAATTGTGCTGCCAGACATCAGAAAACAACATCAAACAATTGAAATTGTGTAGCAGCATAGGAAATACACAGGGACTGAGGGCGATTTAGCCCCCCAAATCAACAAAATAGCCCCCTAAATCACAAAATAGCCCTTAATTATCCTCATAGGGTTCAATGTATAACATAGAAATAACACTAAATCAGGCTTAAAAGTAGCCCCCCAAAATAAAATTTTATTTCCTGCCCTGCTGTGTATGATGACATATTGTGTTGTGTGTGTGTGTGTGTGTGTGTGTGTGTGTGTGTGTGTGTGTGTGTGTTACTATCAGTTACATGTAACATATGTTATTACGTACAAGGACATTTTCTATCACAAAAATAAAAATCAGAGCTCCCAGACTTTAATTCTTTCAGCAATTTCTGAAAAATGGTAGTGGTTCAGAATTTGTGATTTCTGGACTTTAATAGATGATATCTATCTTAAAAACACAATCGAAGAAAATTTAATTTTTCACTATTTATCAAAATTACTGCCTTTAAAATTCATGAACAAAAGACCAAGTGAGGATAGAGTGATGTTA
The DNA here is from genome assembly GCA_001188425.1 of Eucidaris tribuloides. Taxonomy (NCBI): domain Eukaryota; kingdom Metazoa; phylum Echinodermata; class Echinoidea; order Cidaroida; family Cidaridae; genus Eucidaris; species Eucidaris tribuloides. The sequence goes on from JZLH01S0291458.1 coordinate 32,421, forward strand.
AAGCCAAAGTATAGCTTTGGTAAATGACAAGGTGAAAAATGAAATTCTTTGTTGTTATATTTTTTAGATACACCTACATGTGATCAATTAATGCCCTGAAAATTGCTCGCTCTGAATTTCTTCCAGGTTTGAGAAACTAACTCAAAATGTAAAATGTTAGGGGGCAGGGACCCCAACATTTCCCATAGGTACCTGCTCTCTACCAATCTAAATTTCACAATTTGTCTGTGTAAACCATTTTCAATAGGTTTGATGTTGTTGTTGTTGTTATCTCCAACAAAATTGAAAAGCACTGGATAAGTTATAATGTTATCATCAACATCATACTGGCAGTCCAAACAATTTATTGCATTATTGAGATGTTGTTCACAATTTCTTCCAGTCAGTGCTTTTGTCTGATGTTTTGATTTTGTAGAAATAATTCTAACATTTCTTCCAAATCATTGGAAATTTATGTGTTAATACCCCGAGATCAGACAGAGATTTGTGAACAAATTTTCTTGTCACCTGTGACTGATGAATGTTTCTGCACATCTTCTGGTTGTTACTTTTTATTTTTTATAATTTCACACATCATGGTTGAAGAATCAAAAAATGATCAACATTTCAGTTGAGAGAGAAAAATTATGTTTTTATTTTTTTATTGAATACAAATGTAATTTGAACCTAGCTTGTCAGTCAGGAGAGCTAACACTTGGGTATCGCACAGAGTTATTTGGCTTTACAATGGTCTTACCTATGAATGAGGTATCTCGGGCCACGATCTACATGTATATTGAAATAAAATGTTCTCCAATGGGTGCAATGGTAACTGTCAGTTTTTGCCAACCAATCAGATCGCATGTGCGTTGGCCCAAGGAGGTACTCCTTGGTTGGCCTTGAGCTGACCTGACATGACCGATGCATGCCGCTCGATGCGTTTTAATCACGCCGTATTAATTTATGCACTTTTTGAATCAATAAGCTCCTCCCCATGTAGCTGTTTCGGCGATCTTGTTCAATGGAAAAATTTCACAAAGACGTAAAATTAACCGAAATTTCATAATTGATAGGGCCTTGCTGGAAGTACATATAAGTGTCACACAGTACCCCTTATTCAGGCTGTCTTTTTCACCATGTACCGTAATTCTCACAATACTCACAATGTCAATTTATTTCTTAACTCATTCCTGTTAGTTGCCATGGCCACATCTTCCTTTAATTTTTTGTTCACCTTGACTTACCCCTCCCCCTTTGCCTTCCCCCACCCCTCTCCCTGCCCCCTACCCCTCTCCCTGCCCCCTTTCCTGCCCCTCTCCCTCACACATTCTGCTTGGAAGCCCTTGAGTGATTATGGAATGAGCCAAGTCTATCAAGTGTAACAAAAACAACATTTTCATCTTATGATGCCATTTCATGTTTGAGCTGACCAGTCAAGCGTTGATCTAATCATACCATTTCGGCGAGTCAATTCTTGGCGAGTGCGCCTGCCGAAAATAAAAAAAACTCGAGAGCGTGCACTCCCGGCGCGACACCAAAGATGGCGACGAGGGGCGGCAGCGCGGCACGGGAGACAAGGAACGCAATTCGGCACGAAGATCGTTTCCGGCCACTAAGCGCGGCGCGTAATTACACTTGAGCCGAAGGTCGAGTGTCGGCTAAAATGTGACCCGCTCTGTCGAAATGAGGCATAAGTTGCAAATCATGAAAGTTGAGATTTTGACTGAAATGGAATCCCCAATTCCTAAGCTTTCTAATGATGTATAACTTGTCCCTTTTTATTGATTTATGCGAGCGCAATTAAGCATTTATTACCCCGAAAAGTGTAACTTTCCGAGAATAAAATTTCGAGAAAATGCGTTTCAAACATTTTGGTACGTTACCGGTTCGACTTCCCTTGTTGATGCGAAAGATCTCGATATGGCCTCAGTGATTATGCTAATAAGCTCCTCCCTTAGTAACCATCGGAGATCCTGATTGGTCAATAAAATGACCGCGCACTGAACTAGAACATCGTTCTTGCCCGAGTGAGAGGGAGAGGTCAAGTGTGCCTGGATGGTATTCACTTTCATGAAAACTGCATGGGATTGGAAATTTCATACAATCAAATAAACTCAACAAGTTTGTCACAGAGCAAGTAATGATAAGCATGAAATGAAAATCTAAGTATTTGTTTCGATATCTGTCTTTCCCACGCTGAAGATGGCCAAAAAACACTGGAATCTGGAATTAACTGCGCAATTTGATCAATTACGCCATTAGAAAATGATGTTGTACCCGTCGATATAATAATGTAACACGCATCAGTTGTACACCCAGGTAAATGAATTTAACTTGTATAAAAACGGATTAAACGGGTATGAAAATAACTAGGTTAGTGTGATGTGTATTGTTTACAACATGGTGAGCAATCATAACATAGTTAAATGTTTGGTTTACCATCGTGTCCACAAGGTTTCTACCACTGATTTCATGTTAATGACTGAGCTGTTCTATTGAGAATGTTTTTCTCCATGTCCATTGTAACTTTCTTTTCACGACTCGGGCGTACAGTCTAAGAAAGTACATGGATCGTTTCTTTGTTACCAAACAGACGACTTGTATACACGTAAAGTGTCTGATTAACGATAATCTGGTGTGTTTCTTTGAAAGACGCCACCCTCATTAGCACGTACCTCACTGCGGTATCATTTTATTCAGGAAAAAAAAACTACGAATGAACGCCGAAGGATGGCCCTCCAAAGCCCTAAGATCTTTAATAACAATGCCTTTATATTCTTTAGAAATGTCCGCGCATTTTGGCGACCCGTGGAGGCGTGATTAATTCGTTCTTTGTTCATGAGGCAGTAGCGAGGGGCCAGAATTTATAGATACCTACAACTAACAATGCTGCCATCCTCAATTCAGTATCAAGCTCAAACGCGTTACTTATTAAATACATGTAAAGTTAGCAAACAGAGTTACCTCTTATAAACAAAAAGTATGACTAACTTGGTCTCCTGTTTGTTATAGGGGCCATGCTGTGACACATCATACACAATACATACCAGCAACACAGGCGCATGAAGGAAATTCCTCTCCTCTCCTGATAAGGGTTTGCCCCTGAAATTCAGACATAATAACAATTCCGCTGTGTCTACTGAGTCAGCTCATTATCTTAATTTTGTAATTCTATCATTTCATTTATACCATTGCGCTCAAAGAATTTAAAATTCATAGTCCATATTGATAGCACCCATGGCACAAGCACAAGCAATTATCACAGAATATTATGTAGGCGATTAACATCCCAATTGCGGGTGATCAAATTGTGTTACGATTTACTTCGCAAATTCGTCTCAATGCTGTTTTCCCCTCGTTTTGTCGTTAGTTCTTCTTCCTTCTATCCTATGATTTTGTCCATCCAGGTTTTATTGTCACAGATTATATTGATATCCGTGTATACACATGTTTATTAGACCAATTGTTTTACTTATGCAACTTAATTTAGAGATTGCATTCTACAAATTTGACAATTATTTTCTTATAGAAAAGCAAGTTTCGAAAAAAAAAATCAAATCCGATATGAATCAACATACTATGACACCTCTTCAAAATTGTGAGAAAATGTAAGAGTTAACTATTTTTTGTTTTCACTTTCATCTTTGTGGGATACACCACGTCAAAATTAATGATTTCTTTAAAAGGATATACATTTTTTAGAAAAGAACAAAATCAGGGTCAAAGCATAGGTTGGGAGATTTAACTGAGACTCCCTCCAGAGAAAGAAATGCACATTCGAGTGAAACCGTTTTTACAAAATACTTACTCAAAAAATATTATTAAAAGATTGACAACAAAATCAATCGCACTGAATTCCATCGAAGCGTAAACGCAAAACTGAATATTGAAAATAAATGCACAAAAGCTGAAAGGCGTTATGTTAGTAATCAAAGGTGAAATTAATTATTTGCGAGTTTGCATGTGTTCCATAAATTGATATTAAATTACAAATTGAAAAAAAAAATCGTCTCTTCCGCAAAATGCGTCGCTATCACATTGATACACGACCTCATAATTAATCAGTCAGAATCTACCGGAAAATCTATAGTTTTACGGTATTCCCATTTTTTTATTTTTACCTCTCAAAAGAGAATACCCTCCGAGGACAAACCCGCAAATTCCACTGAATAAATGGCTCATTCGCTAGAACGGGGAAGCAAAATGCATAGCATCTTCCTTATAAACCCGAATCTTCCCTTTATGATAAATTCGCAATATGAATACCGACGCACCAAAACTAGGCTTTCCCCGTCCAGGCATAATAAAATACATGAAATACGTGCGCGCAAGCTGTGATCGTGACATTATGTGACGTTATGTATGTCATCCATGTATTGTATTTTTCTGGTAATAAATTGTATTATACTTTATTAAATTTCTTTAGATTACATAAATGTGCATAATGATTAAAAACATATGAAAGCAAAGCTCATGTGTATTTCCACTTATTAGTCCGATGCGTTCCGATTACAGCAATGCAATGCAAAAGACTTTGCCATACATGTATATTGGGATGATTGTGATCTCAAGTGGGACGCTTCTCTATAATCCTAACGTGACACAAAAGAACTCACTGTCTAGATACTTTCAAACTGTGATAATTGGTATGTAAAGGAATTCGAGAGTCAGGAGCAGGTCAGGAATCTATTGTTAAAATACCTTTGTATTAATGAATAGAACCAACTTGTTAAGCCTCGCACTGCTATAGCGTACCTTATATAGTACAAAAGTGGCATTACGTAATCCACGGGTACGATAATGTACGGCTGTTTATACATCTATTAAGGACTAACGTGAATTTATGTATGGGTTTTAAAGAGGTTATAGATTTTACTTTTATTTTTACTTATTTATTTGCTTCGGAGATGGTTAAAAAGAAAGAATTATCAAGCACGTGGAAAATAATAGAGGCACAAAATTTCTGAAATATTTAAACTAACTGGTCGCGCATAAATTGCAAAATTGGCGTGAAGAATCAAATGCAAAGGCTTATTTTGATCATGAATACGCTTGTTTACTTTATTTTTTACTTTATTTCGAATTCTCAACACTTAACAGTATTCTGACAAGTTCTGGGTCCATTTGGACGCCGTATAATTATGACTACATAGTGTCATTTTGTTTATTTGCGTCTTCGAGTAATTATAAATATTGGATCATACTGTCTAGGTCCAGCAAAGCTCTTAAGTCTATGTTAGTTCTGTCGAAATTTCTTCTTTGGCTAAATAATAGTGATTTTGTGACAAACTCCAAAACATATTATTTTGTCGCCATATTTCAATCCTGAAATGAAACGGTCCCCAACCTGTTTCCCAATGATAATGATAGGTATGGTTGTACGGTTTTGCTTGTATTCGCTCTCGCAAATGCAACAAAAGTCATCTCATTTTTTTCGGTGGTACAGTTTAATAAATAATAAAAAGTATCATTCCTTTAAGAAGTTACGAAGACAAGGCCATGTGGTCGTGGAATTGGTCAATAAGTGTAACAATAAATACGATTAGTAATATCCCGTGTGCATTTTAATTTAATATCAGTTTTCTTAGGGGTGGGTTCTGGATATCGCGTGTTTAACTCCGCGGTTGACAGCAATTTTTTAATGATGAAGTTGAGCGCCGGTGAGAGAGAGAAAAAAAAGACCTTTCTAATTTACAACTTTCCGATCTCACACAAATGAGCACATATTTATGTTTACAATCGACAGAAAACACTCAGTGAAACAACGCGTAAAGTTGTAAGTAAATTAACAAGTACATTTCTTATTTCCGCACATAAACACTATCAACACCAAGCTTATCTCTTGCTCGAGTGCACACCTGACCATTGTAACATTCATGAATATGCATATAACCGTCGACCAATCAGAACCCTTTAGGCTGCCCGTAGCGACGCGTTCGTAAAGCGAGACGAACAAGTCGCTCGAATTTCTGGACCACTCGTTTTGAAATTGATATTTTAAATCGCTATTTATTAGGTCTTAGACATAATATTTTTGGCTGAAACTCAAACACACGATAGAACAGACTTTGAAAATTCATTTTCTGCAATAAAAAAACAATTGGGCCGAGATCAACTTCAACTCAGTTTTTGGCCTCTCACGGAAAATCTCCCCGTGCGACTTATGCCTCATTTCGACAGAGCGGGTCACATATAACCACATCTCAAATGCTTCAATTTTTCTTCTGTTGAAATTTGTAAGTGTCCATGTTTCCGCATCATATAAAAGCGTTGACCAAATGCAACATCCTATAAGCTGGCCTCTCACGTTGATGTTGATTTTCTTTGAGGTGAGAATGCTGGCCATATTCTCGAAGGCTGATGTTGCTGTACCTATTCTTCTTGTAATTTCACTGTCACACTTGACACTTCACATTTTCTGTAATCATATGCCCTAATTACAGCATGCTTTGAACTTGGTCAATGGTTTTATTTTCTATATTGATGGCGACTTGTGGTACTGGGTTCCACTTACTCACTGCCATTGTTTTTGTTTTGGTCACATTAATTTCCATTCCATATGACAATCCTTTTGTATTTACTGCATTTACGAATTGTTGTAAGTCATCTCTACTCTAAACAAGACTGTATCATCTGCATATCTCAAATTATTAATGTTAACAAACAACTAACTGATCTGGAAAGAAAATACTTAAACTGTTTTAAAGAACACGAAGGATATGATGTAGTTTCTTTGGAATATAAAACAAGTTTCACGTTGAAGCAGCCATCCAAACAATCTTTTACAAGTCACTTATTCAGAGTAGCTTGATTCTCAATTTAATTTGCATGTATGGAAACTAGGACCAAGGAAGAAAAGAAACTTAGGCAAACCCCGGAAACTTGCATCAAAATTCATTTGAACAGACTTGCCTTCCATAGAATCTTTGTACAATAAACAGATTCTAGAAAAAGTTCAGATCATTCTAAGATACACATTACCCCATTCATGGTTGTGATTCCTGTCAAAAAATTCAGTACTCGGTTAAAATATTGTCTACTGGTTTTTGAAACTTTTTATTCTTTACATACAACCCCCATGGTATGTAGAAATAAATATACTGCATGATAAAGGATTGTCATTATAAAAATTATAATTATCATAATTACTACATATCCTCCTCCTCATTCTTCATCTTCTTTTCTCCCCCTCCTCCTCCTCCTTCTTTTCTTCTCCTCCTCCTCCTTCTTCTACTTCTTCTGATCATTTTATTTATTTATTTATTTATTTATTTTATTTATTATAACTATTATATTATTATCAATACTACTACTACTAGTTCTAGTGGTAGCAGTAGTAGTAGCAGCAGCAGTAGTGGGAGTAGTAGTATTATACTGCTTTACTACAACTCCAAATACCAACACAACAATTCGTCCCTGACTACTACTTTAAAACATCTTCTACCCTAATTTCTGTAGCTACTGGGTTAGTTGTGTTTTCACTTTCTTTAATCTTTTATACTCAACAATTCATACTTCAGGTAACACCTAACCTCTAATTTCTGTAGCTACTAGGCTATTTGTGTTTTCACTTTTTTAACCTTTTATATCCAATGGTTCATACTTCAGGTAATACCCACCCGAGTTGTTTTATAAAACGGGTGACAAGTTTTGTGGCACGACAACACCCGGCAGAAACTTATTTTTCGACAATCGTCTCTTGATAATGACTGGAATTCAGCTTTAAGCCACCAATAATGAAGTGTCTGACACACCATTAGTGATCGCAGGAGACAACACAGCAAAGCACAGAGCCAAGACGCATAATGGCTTTTGTTGATATCATTCCCGAATCCTCCGATCTAAAGAAAGATGTAAACTGCATCATGGCTGGAAGGAAATCTACCCTTGGGGTATCTGGATAGCATTTTTTTTTATTTTTTTGGAAGAAGCTGTTTCTGCATTTGTGCTAAATGTCAACACTGCTTAGCCCGTTTCTGTGTTCTCAGTAAGGAAGAAGTATCATTCATTAGTGACTGGCATATTGTCAGCTACACTACTGTGCTACTCATACAGTTTATCCCCCAAAAGTATCTCTCTGATAAGACTACTAAATTAAATCCAAAATCAAGTATCATTCTGAATTTAGTGTTTATATTTAGAAATCCCATTTTATTTTCTGACTTTTGTGGAAATTTCATTTTCCTTCATTGGTTTTGAATACACTGTCTATTATGTAAGAGCATTGCTTTTCAGCCCATTAAAAGCTTGCAGTGCTACATCAATGTATCAACCTGAATGAAAATCAGGTGGAAGGACGTGCAGGAGGACAATAACAGTTTATGAGTGTGCTTCCACACACTTTGTGATAGCAAACACGACACATGGAACTGAACTTTGAATAATTTACATTTTAAAAGTGAACAAAAACAATAACACAGTCGATGAGATAATTTAATAGAAGCATGGAATAGGGTCTGGTGTGGTATGTGTAAGGTGTCCATTTCTTTTTTCACACTTGTAATGGGGTGGAAAGCACTGCTGTTAAAAGCATATGTATTCAAAACCAATGAAGTGAGATGTTTGTAATTTTCACAGGAACTACAAAATTAATTGGGTTTCTAAGTATAATCTTAATTGAGTATAAAACTTGATTTTGCTGACTACTCAGTGGTCTATGAGAGGGACAATTTTTCTGTTCTGGGACACACTAAACACAGGAGAAACAATCAACGAGCTTGAAGATCCTTGAAACAATCCCAAAACACTGCAGGGCTGACAAGTCTCATACATTGAGCATGGGAATCTCACATTTTGTTTCTCACTCTGTCATGCTGATCTCTAAAAATCTTCTGAATGAAGATAACAAAGGACCCCCCCCCCCCCTAAAAAAAAAAAACCTAGAGAAAATTTGACTGCACAGATGAGTATACCTCTGCCCACTATCTAGAAGGCTAGACTAGCTGTTACAATCAAAATTCAAACTTACGTTACCAAGTTACTGTAAAGATGTTGGGCACAGTTCAAGTACCTGTGACCTCTGACGGATCTAACAACAACTCTGAATATCATTCATAACAGAATTTTATGGAAATTACATCTCAGAACAAAGTTTATTAATTCTAGCCTTGACCTTTGACCCATTACTTGTCATTTGTTTCTAGACCTATTTATCACATAAAATTGGCAATGAAGGCATTCTCTAATGACATTGCATGCACATATATAGGTAAAAATGAAATTTTGGACAAAGTGTACTGACCTTTGACCTTTAACCTTGATCTGCAACCCTTGACACTGTGACATTTGTCTCTTTATTTTTACACCTACATGAATTTATCAAATTACACTTATTATGGAGATCCATAACTAAAGACATACACTGCAGGTAAAAAATTCATTGACCTTTGACCCTTGACTTTTACAGAATAAGCCCAAAATGTCATCCTTGCCCAATGTTTCTTCCTTGGTTGATGTTTTATTTGAATTCCTTCTTGGTTCTTGTTCACAAGAAAGATCAGACGTGCAGATGTATAGATGGACAACCCCATAACATAAAGCCTCCGGCTCACTTTGGTACAGAGGCATAACAAAACAAGAATGCACTGCATTTGATAACAGTTCTTGCTTTTAGCATGAGATGTGATTCAATGTGCTTACTCTTTTGTGGCATTATTTTTCATTTAGCTGTTTTGACTTTAGATCTAAATCTACTTAATAAAATCCCTAATAACACAAGAATGCATCTTTTAATTTTATGCAAAAATAAGTACAAGTATGCACGAGATTGCAACATGTTATGAGGCAACTACAAAAGCTCCCTATCCGTGGGAGAGGAAACCCCCTTTCCACACCCTCCCCATGGTTGTTTCACTCCCTCACAACATTTCACTTTCAATACTGGTTGCCCTGAGACTGTTTTGTTGTAACCAAGGTCAAGTTTAACATCTATCAAACGCTCCGGTCACAACCCAGCATGTGTGTTTTTAGTCCGTACATTTCTGGGGGAGGCCACGGCAGCCACATTTTTCTGAAAACGTGGGGAGGGAGTACTCACATGGTTGTGTGCATCGTACGTTACGCACATGTTAAGTAAGTTGTACATGCTTACAACATGCTTACAATGTACGATCTCCGTGCGATTGCCACATTATCGTACGGAGGCCGTACTTACATGTGCTGCTCACGTACGGTGTCCTTACTCATTCGCATGTTGTAAGTGCATGCAAGTGTGAGTTTTTCCGCCCGTACTGGGGGTGAATCTGTAGCCCGACCGCAGCCCGAACACAGTGAAAGTTTTTCGCGCACTAAAAGAACTACGGAGTGTCTGCGTGCTCTGAAATCCGTACTGAGGCGGTATTCATCACATACGGATCCCCAAATTTTGCCCACGTTTTTGCAAGTAGACAGCACGCACTTGCAAGTACAGTGGGTTGGGACCACGGCTTACTAGTGTAATGATGAGTTTTTTAAAATGATACAAGCTTCAATTATTGTAACCATTTTTCTCTGTCAAGTTTCAGTGTTCACTGCATTTCCAAAATCTGTAATTCATGTAGTTTATTCCACAGTTGCTCCATGGAGTAAAGTACTGAGTGGGCAACATCGATGATGAAATGAGTACTGGGTTTCGAGTGCTGCAGTGGTATCATGAATTAGTTCATTCTCATCTGATGAATCGTTAACTAATAAAGCATTTAGTTTATTTGCAGGAGGATGAAAGAAATGCTATACAATATTCTGCCCCCACACTATAAATGACTGAATAATTACATGAAAATTTAATAAATGAATAAAATAAGTCAACAAATAAATAAACATTTCATATAACATAGATAAATAGATAAATAAATAGTTTACATGAGCTGTGACCTTTGACTTTTGACCTGTCAACCTCAAATTTGAACTTGACTTATGTTTAAAATCTGTCAAATATTTATTAAGTTATCATTCAGAAACCAATTTGCATATATAATGAGTTGTGACCTTTGAACTTTGACCTGCTAACTCCGAATTCGAACCTGACCTGTATTTCAGTGTGTTCCACCTACAAACCAAATCTTTTTAAAATCTATCAAATATCTATTAAGTTATCGTTTGGAAACCAATTTGCATATATGATGAGCTGTGACCTTTGACTTTAGGACTCAGAATTCGAACTTCACCTGTATTTTAGTGTGATCTACCTACACACCTACCTATTTTTTAAGTTATTGTGCGGAAACCAATTAGGGGACGGACGGAAGGAGAGACGGATGGATGGACGGACAGGTGCAAAGCTTAATGCCCCCTCGAGACTTCGTCGGCAGGGGCATAAATATATAAATTAATTATTAAATTATTAATTTCTCTCATGCTAGTTGAGAGTAGTAGTGTAGCAACAAGAGAAACTTGTGGGGTCATGCCTAATGTTCCCTTCCCATTTGTGACATCGAACTTTATTTTTTAAATGGGGAGTTTTGAGCACTGTGATATTATCGCATATCCCGCGTGCAAAAGAATGCGTTATAAGAGAGGGTACATCGGAAAATGTTGTACATTGAGGAAAAATGTTGTACGCATGCGGGAACTTTCATATTTGTCTGTGGTGGACTGTTGACTGTGGCTATAAGGAGTTGATTCAGCAGTTCCACACAAGTTATGTTTTATCAAATTAACCATTTTCATGAATCTGTGTAATGTGCTTGCTTTGCTTGTTTTATTAAATTAAGAGGAAGATGTGATTTCAGTGGGATAAGAAGAATAACAAGTTGTCCCATGAATAACACCGTTAAAAGACTCAATTATTTGAAGATGATTCCATTTAATTTCAATTTTGATAATTTTATAGTGGATTTAGATAATAATGATAATATTGGATAGCTTACTTTAGGTGGACACAGAAAATATTGTACTCCTAATGAAAATATCGGACTTGTCTGTGACCTGTCCAATATTTGTCACAAGTTTTACAATATTTTCTTGGGTCCACCTCAAAGGCTCAAAGCCGTCCTACATTGTGTGAGTATAGCTTCTTAATGATAAATACTTTAAACACCTGCAAAATTGGGTCTGTCCTAGCAACGAAGATCCAAAATTCTACTGACATCACAAATGATGCATCTGATGTCACAGGCTAGAATTTAGGGCGAGATTCGTGGTGAAGAAAATACCCGTATTGACACAGTTTTTGCCTGTCTCTGTCGCTCGCGGAACCATTACGGCTTACCCTATAAGCGATGTCATTAGGCAACCAGTAACGAGGTGAACGCTTTAACTATTCCGCAGCTGCAGGCCATTCTTTGACCTAAATTGCAATGTGGATTTTTTTCTTATCCATCTTTAAGCCGGTGCACGCTTGGTTGAAGAGAGGAATCAGAAAAAATAGCATTTGTATATAAAACATTTCTGCTGCATCACCAAGCAAAGCATAGTGCAGATAGTAAGTCCCTTGATTGCAACTTTTACTTCACTACTGGATCTTGTAAGTTTCTACAAAAACATGATAAATATGCTGGATATCCACAACACTTAACATCGTGCATATAAAACTCAGAAAATGTATTCCTTATCTCATCACAACTCGTGTCATAGTCACGAGTATACAACCTTCACAATACCAATCCTTTATCTGTTTTGTTTTTCTTATATTTGCAAAGGTTATTATTTATTTACAATACCAATCTTTGACATATAATTGATTACTTGCTGCTTCATATTTCCTCTGTGCAATATTTAATTATCATTTGTATTGTATTACCCAGCTGAAATAGTAAATGCAAATTAATTACCTTATGATATTTGTTACTGACTGATTACTGATTAATTCTTTTACAATGTCATTTTTATTTTAAATTGAGATTACAAAAATTAAACAAGATCAATTAAGTAAATGAAGTTAAATGAATGAGAATATAAATTTATTCAAATTTACATATTGTAATTCATGGGGTATTGCAATAATTTGTGTTTAATATTTCTCCTGTGAGAATTTATGGCATATTAGTTTTAATTAAGTGGTGATTAATGCTTATTTTCACTAAAAAAAGATTACATTACAAATTATTTTTATATGTGTATCTTCCATTATATTTATTTACTATTTTTTGTTTTTTTGTTTTTTTTGGGGGGGGGTGGGTGGACGGGTTACCCGCTCATATTTTGTGTAATGTGTTTACTAGTATATTATGTAAGTCTGTATTTATAATTTTTATGTTGTTTTATTGTAAGAATATAATATTTTTTTATGCTTGTCATTTAATCCGCTTACAGGGCTCCCTTGAAAAGCAGTTCAACTGTTGCACAGTGAACTGAAGGGACTACCCTGAAGAATGCATCAATAAATCACAGCAATGAAGATTATTTAAAAACAGCCGGCATGGTCTCACTCAAAAGGTGAGAATTTATTCCAGCAATGATACATGTATCTCCAAAGGCAAAGAGTTGGATTTAGCAGCCATTCCATACTTGTGTCACGCAAGTCACGCATGCTGTGTCTTACGAGTCTAGTGTTGCACGACTTCAGCATTTTAGAGAGTCGACTAGTCGCCCACCAATAGTCGCGACTCCGACTATTAGTCGACTATCGGTGTTCAACGTCTTAGTGTGTTCAAGATTGGTGGTGTGGGGTGCATGGGTGTCGCAGTCGGAGTCGCAGTGAGTGCAACGTATACGGCAACACGTGTATGATAGCATTGCACGATTATAGGCTGATCCAAGTACATTTTGGCAGTTCTGTTTGATTTGCGATCGAAGAGAGAGGGGATTCATTTCTGCCACAAAATGGTAGATAAATGATTGGTAGTTCTGTTCAATTTTTACGTCTTTTGACTCAATTTTTAATACAAATTAACATGTGATAAAAAGTTGACTATTGCGTTCCGATAGTCGGAGTCGCGACTCCGTGCAGGCAGTCGTGACTACGACTTTTCGCGACTTAGTCGTGCAACACTATACGAGTCACATTTCAGGGTATAGATGATTGATTTACTTGATCAAGTATTGGATTCGGCTCCAATATTTTCTCGGTTTTGATCTATACCGTTGTTTACGACTTGTGTGACATGAAACATGTGTGACTCGCGTGACATTTACGTGGAATGGCTGTTAGGGTTATCATATGGTTTAGGGTTTGAGGTAGAACTTGGGGTAAGGATTAGGTTTAGAGTTACAGTGTATGGTAAGGGTTAGGATATGGATTTAGGTTTAGAGTTACAGTGTATGGTTACTATTGGTTAGGGTTAGGGTAAGGATTAGGTTTATAGTTACAAAGTAAGGTTAGGGTTATCATATGGTTTTGGGTTGAGGTACAACTTAGAGTAAGGATTAGATTCATGGTTAGGGGTTGGGTTGTAGTCAGGATCAACATTAGCATTGTCACTGGAGCAATTGTCCCCAAAGCAGGCATTCAAAAGAAACAACAATAACTGCCTGAAGTTTTAAGTTCAAATGTTAGTACAAATGATGTGAATGATTTTTTTAAATATCATTTTCAGGCTTAATTGATTGATCAATAAATGGCCTGCTTGAAGTGTGAGTTATAAAAATAAATGAGTTTTACTAATCTTAATGACGATGCAGTTTTGGATGAAATTTATCCCGAACTGAAAACTAAATTTATAAAAATAAATGAGTTTAGTTATCTTGATGAAGATGTAGGTTTTGTATAAAATTCGTCCCAAATTGACAACTAATAATAAAAATAATTTTCTTTGAATAATTCAAACAAATTGTACAATGCTGAAAAAAACCCTCTCATCAATTTTTAACACGTTAAAGACAAGAAACATGATATCTCATCACTAGGTCTATGGAAAATGCATGTTAAGGCAAATTTAACCGTCTTCTATGGGTTAAAGAACCTATATCTTATTTTAGATCAGTTCCAAAAAACATTCCTTTCAAACTAATCATTCAAGTTGAAAATGATCATATGTAAAATTTCTACTTCTCAGAGTATTGTTCCTAATGGTAGCAAAGTTGGCTAACCTTTCAAATAACTTTGCATATTACCAATATATACACATATTACTTGTCAATCATTCAGATTTGATCATATTTAATGTATGAAATTATCTCATGAATGATCCCAAACAAATATCGGTAAGCTAAAAGCAATTTTACAATGACTTCCACAAACAATTTTCAATACAAAGTGTTCTGACCCCTAAAAATAAACGGATGAAATCTAAAGAACACTCTGCAGTATGATGAGTAGTTGTTTTCATTATCATGTTCCTGCACAAATAGGAACTTTGGGAGATGTTAATTATATCGATATCACTGTCAGCACAATTATCTTTTGCAAGATATAGCCCAAAAGAATAAACATGTTAACAGTAACAACATGTCAATGTTATCTATCTCTTCACACCTCGAGTAGTAGATCTGGGCAACCAATGTAACACATTAAGATTCAAGGTCCAAAATGTTAATCGGGGGGGGGGGGGGGGGGTACTCGCCTACTAAGTAACGGGTATGTGCCGCTCTAATAGGTGACTTTTTCGCCAAAAATCCTTAAACATGGTCCGGTTTTTTGAAAAAAATCTTAAACATGGTCATGATTTTGAATTTTATGATTTACACTAGATATTTTCGCCTATTTCATCGCCAAAATGCTAAAAAATGCCAATTTTCTTAATAAAACCCTTAATAATAGTACATTTTCCGCGCCAAAATGACCCTTAAACCCTATAGCTTACTGGGGGGGGGTCCATTTGACCCCCCCCTCGACGATTTCGGCACACGAGCGCGCCGCGCGAAAATTATTTCACCGCGTCGATCGCTGACTTTTTACTTTCAAGTCTTGGCATCCTTTTGAGACGTTTCGCGAAAATCAGACGTACGTTATGAAGCAGCGCGACTTTTATCTACATGATGTCAACCAAACAAATGGCTCAAAACGTGAATTTTGTGACAAACCAATGAAATTGTGTTTTCTTCGCATAACTCATAAAATGTATGGATATTTTGCTTTTATGGTTTGAAATGATTAATTTTATGCTGTATTTGTAATTGCAAAAGCTGTCCGGCA